>OV651817.1:998416-1123416 GCA_927349885.1 Psylliodes chrysocephalus | reverse complement strand
AAGAAAATTATTATTTTGACTCCACTCTATTTGCCAGTTGTTAATGATCTTGTTTTTTAGATAATTCTTTAGATCTTCAGTAGAATATGCTGGTGAAGCAGAAGTGTTAGAATTTGCAGCTTGCTTTGCTGCAGCGTCCACTGTTTCATTACCGCGTATACCTATGTGGCTGGGAATCCATATAAAAAGTATCTCTACTCCTCTAGTCTCCAAACTATGAATTTTGTTAGTTATGTCTATCGTAAGTGCATCTTCGATGTCAACGTTTTTTAATGATTCTATAGCGCTAAGTGAATCTGAACATATCGCTGCTTTTCGAATGTTATTGGTTTCTATAAATTTCAAAGCTTCTAATATGGCGTGGAGTTCTGCATAGTATACACTAGCCCAAGTAATACACTAGCCCAAGTATAATGTGTCCAAGAAAATGAGTGATCATTTATAACAATAGCACTGCCTACTCCTGTTATAGTCTTGGAACCATCAGTGTAAATTTCTAAGGGGTTATTTAGTTTGGCGAGTAAACATTTGAATTCGTTGTTTATTATATCTTTGGGAGTATCATACTTATTAAATTTTTTGCAATTTAGATAGATTTTAGTTTTTTTTGCTTGCCATGGAGGTATTTTACTTTTTGGGGTGGTAAAGGGTTCTGGCATATTTATTTCCAAAGAATTTACTAAGTTCATTGACCGAATAGTGTATGGAAGACTGCTAATACGTCGAGTATGATATGAATCGCTGGATTCGTTATTAAAGACAATATTGTAAACTGGATGTTCGGGTTTAGAGAGAATTTTACAAAGGTAATTCGTATTCAGAAATTGTCTTCTGAATCGGAGTGGGGGTATGCCAGCTTCGCAACATAATGACAGATATGGACTAGTCCTGAAAGCCCCCAGGGCAAGCCTCAAGCAAGTGGCCTGAATATGTTCCAATGATTTTAAATTAGATTCACTTGCTGACCCATAAATAATGGAGCCGTAGTCTATTTTAGAAAGAATGAAGGATTTATATAAATTTATTAAGATTGTTACATCGGAGCCCCATTTAATGCTGGACATAGTTCTTAGTATGTTTAGTCTATTTTTACATTTTGCTGCAAGATCATCGATATGTTCTTTCCATAATAATTTCTTATCGAAAATAAGGCCTAAAAATCTGATTGATGTTTTCGCCTCTATAATATTTCCATACAATGTAAGGTTGGGTTCTGGGTGGTCTTTTTTTAGCTTACAGAAGTGCATGCAATGAGTTTTACTTGTTGATAATCTAAAACCATGTTGTTCTGCATATTCTGTAATAATATTAATGGCATTTTGCAAGGTACTTACGATATCTTGCATGTTTGAAGCCGAGTAATATATTGCAAGGTCATCTACGTAAAGACTGCTTTCCACTTCAGGAGGAATCACTTCTGCCAGTCCATTCACAGCAACCAAAAAGAGGACTACACTAAGATTCGAACCTTGGGGGACACCATTTTCCAGAGTGTGCATTCCCGATACAGTTTGGCCGATTCGAACTCTAAACTTTCTTTCTTTTAGAAAGTTTTGTATGAATTGAGGCAAAGCACCCCGCAGACCCCATTTAAATAAAGTTTCTAGAATCCCATGTCGCCATGTTGTATCGAAAGCTTTTTCTAAATCGAAAAAAACTGCAACTGTGTGGTTCCTATTCATGAAGCTATTTTTAATGTAGTTTTCCAATAAAATCAGTTGGTCAATTGTTGATCTTTCCTTACGAAACCCCATTTGACAGTTAGATATTAGATTTTTATTTTCTAGGTACCAGAGTAATCTTACACTGGCCATCTTTTCTATCGTCTTACCGATACAAGATATTAGAGAAATAGGGCGGTAATTAGAAGGGTCTTGTAAGTCTTTTCCTGTTTTAGGTATTGCTATAACAGTAGCGTCAGTCCATTGTGACGGATAGATACCAGTAGTCCATATTTGGTTAAATAAATTGAGTAAGAATATTTTTTTATTTTGAGGTAACTGTTGAAGTAGTTTATAAGGGATCTGGTCATTTCCTGGAGCAGAGTTTTTAGCTGCGGATAAAGCATGGTCCAGTTCATGTAAGGTAAATGGTTGATTGTAAGAAAATTCCTCAATTGATTGAAAATTTAAAGGATTGCGTTCTTTTCTCTCTTTGATTTGTTTAAAATTGTTGCTGTAATTTGTGGATGAGCTTGTAGATTCAAAGAAAGTGGCAAGTTGTTCAGCCACGTTTTCTTCACCTGTGATTTCTTGTCTATTTACTAAGAGTATCGGAGAGGGCACGGTAAAATTTCTTCCTCTGATCTTTCTAATTTTTTCCCATACTTCTTTAGTAGTAGTTTCCGTATTGATCGAACTTACATATTGCTCCCAGGATTCCTTCTTACTCTTTACTAATAAGAATCGGGCTCTCGCTCTAAGCCTTTTAAAATTGATCATATTGTCTGTAGTAGGTGACCTCTTAAATATATTATATGCTCTTTTTTTGGCTTTGATAGCACTTTCCAAATCAGAATTCCACCAGGGTACTCTTTTTCTTGTGATAATTCCTTTTGATTTTGGAACAGTTATTTCAGCAGTATCCTGAATTGCTTTAGTAAATTCATTCACTTGGTCCGAGGTGGTTGTTCCTGAAATCTCTAAAGAACCTAGAATGTGCTCGTATAGTTGCCAGTCACCTTTATTTAGCAGCCATCGCTGTTGACATTTGTTGTTTATTAGTCTATCTGCCAATTCAATTAATATTGGAATATGATCTGTGTTCCATTCATGTTTAACACTCCATCTGAAGTTAGGGGCTATTTCAGGAGTTGAAAGGCTAAGGTCTATTGATGAAAAAGTGTTTGACCGTGAGTTAATATATGTCCCTTCTCCTGTATTTAAAATGACTAGATCGTTTTCATTAATTATGTCTTCAATAATTCGCCCACCCGGACATGTTCTTTCGGAGCCCCATAAAGGATTATGGACGTTAAAATCTCCTATCAGTAGAAAAGGCTTTGGCAGTTGTAGTATGCAATGTCGTAACTCGGCAGGTGTCCAGTTTGCATCTGGTAAGTATATGTTGCAAATAGTCATATTTAAAGGGTATCGGATCTTAATGGCTACAGCTTGCAGGTTTGTTGTAAGTTGGATTATAGAAAATGGGATCATTTCCTTAATAAAGGTAACGATGCCACCTCTTGCTCGGCGATCAGGATGAATATCACATCTGATTGCTTTATATCCCCTTAGATTAAATGTTTCGTTTGGTTTTAGATGGGACTCTTGAATACAAATGCAAAAAGGTGTTCTGCTGATTATTAGGGTTTTTAGCTCTGGATAATGGAGTTTACATCCATTGCAGTTCCACTGTAAGATATTTTGGAATGGTAGCATAAAAATAGTGTTGTAGGGAAGTGTAAACTCTAATAATCTTTATAACAGATAATTGTAAATATAAGTTTGTTAAATGTTACAATCAGTTGTTTTCTCCTCGGGAGGAGGTTTATCTCCTGTTGGAGGAAGAGGAGGTTTAAATAAGGAGGGCGAGGTTGGGGGGTTGGATTGAGTAGTATTTATAGAATTTTGTTCAATAGAGGATTTTCTTGATCGATGTTTATCCTTAGGCGGCCGTCCTCTAGGCCTTTTTTGTTTGGGATTAGTAGATGAGGCTGAAATGTCACTATTTTGAGATGTGTACATGTCTGAATCATCAGAATCATAGTTTTTTCTTTTATTCCGTTCTTGTTCTGGATACGTTTGTGGTGGTATTGGTAGTGGGTTTGAGGTGGAGGGTTGAGTGTTCTGGGCGGTTATGAATTGTTTTTGCAGATCTTTAAATTGATTTTCAATTAGAATTGAAATTTTTGGAAGTAAGGCTTCTATAATTGTGTTAATACTGTCATTCGATTTAACTTTATCCGCATATGATCCACTAACTGGTTTATTTACATTGATTTTTCTTCTTGCTTCACCGTAACTAATTTTCTCCGTTGTCTTAATGGTTTGAATATTAATTTCTTCCACCATACGTGGGCATTTCCTAGACCTTGCAGGATGTTGTCCATTACAATTTACACATATTGGGTCCTCACAAGCTTGTCCTTCATGGGGTGGTTTTCCACAAACACATAATTTTACCTCTGTACACCACTTGGACAGATGCCCGAATTTTTGACAGTTAAAACATCGAATGGGGTTTGGTATATAGGGTCTTATATCTAGAGAGTAAAAAGCGACTTTAATTTTCAATGGTAGTTTGGGTTTATTAAAAGTTAGAATTAAACTAGAAGTGTCAATAATTTCCCCATTTTGCCGAGTTTTGATTCTTATAGCATCAATTACGCCTTCTGATTGTAATCCTTCTTTAATTTCTTCTATAGAGCAATTTAACAAATCTCTACAGGTAATGACACCCTTAGAGTAATTTAATGTGTTATGTGGTTCCACAGTAATGGCATAGTTTTCGAATTTTTCTAGTTGAAGAAGTCGTTTCGCTTGTGGTTCTGAGATTGTTTCTAATAATAATCCTTCTTTAACTTTTCGAATATTTTTTAAATTTCCAACAAGACCATTTAGCACTTTTAACAAAACAAAGGGGCTAAAACTTTCAAAATTATTTCCATCTTTTCTTTTCACGACCAGGAACCGAGGAGTGACTCTCCACTTTTCTTGGCTCTGTGATGTATTTGAGGGGTTTTTAGGTGGCCCATCACCACCTTCTTTAGGGTTATTAACAGTGTCCATAAATTCCCACGAGTAGGGCAGAACTAAAAAGTCCACCGCAGCAGTGCTCCCTTACTACGGCAAGGCCTTGCTATAAATAGCCTACATCCCGCACACCCTCGCCATGATGCCGGGGGACCGTTTGTGGCTCCTCTTTCCCGGAGTCATGCACACCCTCGCCGCGGTCTACAGCTTAGCGTTAGGAGATTTTTTTCCAAGGTTTACTCCTTAGTGCCAATTTTGGTTCGCGCCGGCTATTTCATTTGACCGGTACCACCCATAAATGGGAAGCATTCCCCTATCCACCACCCGGGGACGCGCTGGATGGGAGATTGGCAACTCCACACCAGTATTATTATTATTATTATTATTATTATTATTATTATTATTATTATTATTATTATTATTATTATTATTATTATTATTATTATTATTATTATTATTATTATTATTATTATTATTATTATTATTATTATTATTATTATTATTATTATTATTATTATTATTATTATTATTATTATTATTATTATTATTATTATTATTATTATTATTATTATTATTATTATTATTATTATTATTATTATTATTATTATTATTATTATTATTATTATTATTATTATTATTATTATTATTATTATTATTATTATTATTATTATTATTATTATTATTATTATTATTATTATTATTATTATTATTATTATTATTATTATTATTATTATTATTATTATTATTATTATTATTATTATTATTATTATTATTATTATTATTATTATTATTATTATTATTATTATTATTATTATTATTATTATTATTATTATTATTATTATTATTATTATTATTATTATTATTATTATTATTATTATTATTATTATTATTATTATTATTATTATTATTATTATTATTATTATTATTATTATTATTATTATTATTATTATTATTATTATTATTATTATTATTATTATTATTATTATTATTATTATTATTATTATTATTATTATTATTATTATTATTATTATTATTATTATTATTATTATTATTATTATTATTATTATTATTATTATTATTATTATTATTATTATTATTATTATTATTATTATTATTATTATTATTATTATTATTATTATTATTATTATTATTATTATTATTATTATTATTATTATTATTATTATTATTATTATTATTATTATTATTATTATTATTATTATTATTATTATTATTATTATTATTATTATTATTATTATTATTATTATTATTATTATTATTATTATTATTATTATTATTATTATTATTATTATTATTATTATTATTATTATTATTATTATTATTATTATTATTATTATTATTATTATTATTATTATTATTATTATTATTATTATTATTATTATTATTATTATTATTATTATTATTATTATTATTATTATTATTATTATTATTATTATTATTATTATTATTATTATTATTATTATTATTATTATTATTATTATTATTATTATTATTATTATTATTATTATTATTATTATTATTATTATTATTATTATTATTATTATTATTATTATTATTATTATTATTATTATTATTATTATTATTATTATTATTATTATTATTATTATTATTATTATTATTATTATTATTATTATTATTATTATTATTATTATTATTATTATTATTATTATTATTATTATTATTATTATTATTATTATTATTATTATTATTATTATTATTATTATTATTATTATTATTATTATTATTATTATTATTATTATTATTATTATTATTATTATTATTATTATTATTATTATTATTATTATTATTATTATTATTATTATTATTATTATTATTATTATTATTATTATTATTATTATTATTATTATTATTATTATTATTATTATTATTATTATTATTATTATTATTATTATTATTATTATTATTATTATTATTATTATTATTATTATTATTATTATTATTATTATTATTATTATTATTATTATTATTATTATTATTATTATTATTATTATTATTATTATTATTATTATTATTATTATTATTATTATTATTATTATTATTATTATTATTATTATTATTATTATTATTATTATTATTATTATTATTATTATTATTATTATTATTATTATTATTATTATTATTATTATTATTATTATTATTATTATTATTATTATTATTATTATTATTATTATTATTATTATTATTATTATTATTATTATTATTATTATTATTATTATTATTATTATTATTATTATTATTATTATTATTATTATTATTATTATTATTATTATTATTATTATTATTATTATTATTATTATTATTATTATTATTATTATTATTATTATTATTATTATTATTATTATTATTATTATTATTATTATTATTATTATTATTATTATTATTATTATTATTATTATTATTATTATTATTATTATTATTATTATTATTATTATTATTATTATTATTATTATTATTATTATTATTATTATTATTATTATTATTATTATTATTATTATTATTATTATTATTATTATTATTATTATTATTATTATTATTATTATTATTATTATTATTATTATTATTATTATTATTATTATTATTATTATTATTATTATTATTATTATTATTATTATTATTATTATTATTATTATTATTATTATTATTATTATTATTATTATTATTATTATTATTATTATTATTATTATTATTATTATTATTATTATTATTATTATTATTATTATTATTATTATTATTATTATTATTATTATTATTATTATTATTATTATTATTATTATTATTATTATTATTATTATTATTATTATTATTATTATTATTATTATTATTATTATTATTATTATTATTATTATTATTATTATTATTATTATTATTATTATTATTATTATTATTATTATTATTATTATTATTATTATTATTATTATTATTATTATTATTATTATTATTATTATTATTATTATTATTATTATTATTATTATTATTATTATTATTATTATTATTATTATTATTATTATTATTATTATTATTATTATTATTATTATTATTATTATTATTATTATTATTATTATTATTATTATTATTATTATTATTATTATTATTATTATTATTATTATTATTATTATTATTATTATTATTATTATTATTATTATTATTATTATTATTATTATTATTATTATTATTATTATTATTATTATTATTATTATTATTATTATTATTATTATTATTATTATTATTATTATTATTATTATTATTATTATTATTATTATTATTATTATTATTATTATTATTATTATTATTATTATTATTATTATTATTATTATTATTATTATTATTATTATTATTATTATTATTATTATTATTATTATTATTTGGTTCATACACCCACGAGAATTACAATGACAACAAAATCATGTCTAGATAATATAATAACAAATATCAGTCAAAATAACATGATCTCTGGCGTTTATGAACCATTAATATCTGATCATTCCGGCACTTATATTCTGTTCAACCCCAAACCTCCTGCAAAAAACGTCTCATATAAGAAAAGAATTATTAATAATAATAGTTTAATACATTTTGCAGGACATTTGGATAAAATTCGTTGGTCTGATTATGATTTAAATAATGAAAATTCTGGTTCGTCTGCGAATATTATATTAGATATCATACAGTCAGGGGTAAATGTATGTTTTCCATTGAAATCTGTTTCTCATAAAAAAAGAGGGTTGAAGTGGTTCTCAAGTGAATTAAAATTATTACGACAGGAAGTTCATTCTTGTAAGAATAAGTTTAGGAATTCTAACTCACCGCAAGACTGGTACACTTATTCGGAAACAAGAAAGCGATACAAAAAAGCACTCAAACAAGCAAAGCGAAATTCTTACGAGGAGTTCATCTATACGTCAAGCAATAAAAATAAAGCTATTTGGAAAGTCGTAAATGAGGAGAGACACGGGAAAAAGAAACAGGCACATCACACAACCTTAGATACAAACCAGTTTAACACTTTCTTTTCAACTGTAGCAGATGTCATTCTACAGAGCCTTAATATGTGCGATACTGATCCTATGTCTTACCTCAGTACTTTGCCACGACCTGCTTCGTCCTTTTTCATGGCTCCGATTATTGAGTCCGACGTAAAAGAAGCAATACTTTCTTTAAAAAATAAACACTGCGTCGATCACTACGGCGTTAATAGTGCAATGTTAAAAGTCGCGGTAAATTCACTTACGAAACCACTAACCATATTATTTAACAAATGCATAGCCGAAGGCAAGTGGCCAGATGATCTTAAAATCTCTAAAATAATCCCAATACACAAAAAGGGTGATACGGACACTCTGAACAACTACAGGCCTATTGCGATCGTTCCTACAATTTCGAAAATTTTTGAAAAAATCTTGAAGGGAAAATTGGTTTCTTATTTAGACAGAAAGTCGCTTATTAATACTGCACAATTTGGTTTTCAGAAGAATAAATCTACAGCGCAAGCATTACTGAAGGTACTGGACTACATAGTCGAGGGCATTGAGCAAGGAGTCGCAACACATGTTACAATGTGTGACTTGACTAAGGCCTTCGACTGTGTAAATTTAGAAATATTAATCAATAAGCTTGAGTTTTATGGGATACGAGGCGGTATTCTGCAGTTGTTCAGAGATTATTTAGAAAACCGCTCGCAATATGTAGTTTTAAATAACGTTTCTTCGAGTATTGTCAATATCAGTAACGGTGTTCCTCAAGGATCTATTCTTGGACCCATTCTTTTTCTGATATATATCAACGACTTGCCATCGGCGATGCACGAACTGTCGAGGTGTATACTATTCGCAGACGATACCAATTTCTTAACCAGGGATTGTGAGATGTCCAGTAGAGTAAATCTCGAAATGGCCAAAACTTGGTTTACATCCAATAAATTATTGCTCAACAATAGTAAAACTCAAATAATCACCTTTACCTCAGATAGAATGGTAAAAAAATCAGAACCGGCCAAAATGTTGGGCATCACTTTTGATAGCGGTTTGAATTGGTCTAACCATATCGAGAATCTCTGCTCGAAGCTCTCGATCCAGATATATGTTATGAGACAGCTGCGTATGAGCATCACTAGTAATGACGCCATGAGAACGGCATATTATGCGTTAATCCAGAGCCACATTGCATATGGACTGGTCTTGTGGGGTAGCGCCACTGCAGCTGGTAAAGTCTTTATTTTACAGAAGACTGCCTTACGCATTGTTGATGCTGCTCAACACCGTTCTCATTGCCGAGAACTCTTTGTAAAATATAAAATACTAACTGTACCATGTTTATATATTCTTCAAACAGCTATAGAAATCCACAAAAATATAGAAAACATTCCTACTCACAATAACACCCATGAGTACAATACAAGGGGATCTGAACTACTGGTGGTGCCGTACTCACGCATCTGTCTCACGAAAAATAATAAACTAAACATAAACATATATAATAAGTTAGTGGTTATTTTTAAAGATCATAATTTTAAAAATATGCTAGACAATAAGTTTAAAAATATTATCAAAACATTTTTACTAGAAAATAGTTTTTACAGTGTTGATGAATTTTTACAATTTTAATTTTAATCTTGTGACGTGGTTATTTATAATCGTAGATATTAGATTTTATGTATATATTTATTTCTTTTCACTATTTGTCCCTAATTATTAGATCGTCCTATTTGACAATGTTTATATTTTTTATTATTTTAATATTCGACTGTTTTTATTTATATCTACTATTAGAGTGTTAACATATGTTTTTCATAATTTTTTATTTTTTTTTTCACTGTACTCTGGTAATATTAATCTATATCATTTTATATGTTTTTTATACGTATGTACATTTATATATCTATTTTTCATATTCTTGTGTATGACTTCAATGTACCACCTATTGTATGAAAGAGGTCAATAAACGTCTATTCTATTCTATTCTATTCTATTCTATTATTATTATTATTATTATTATTATTATTATTATTATTATTATTATTATTATTATTATTATTATTATTATTATTATTATTATTATTATTATTATTATTATTATTATTATTATTATTATTATTATTATTATTATTATTATTATTATTATTATTATTATTATTATTATTATTATTATTATTATTATTATTATTATTATTATTATTATTATTATTATTATTATTATTATTATTATTATTATTATTATTATTATTATTATTATTATTATTATTATTATTATTATTATTATTATTATTATTATTATTATTATTATTATTATTATTATTATTATTATTATTATTATTATTATTATTATTATTATTATTATTATTATTATTATTATTATTATTATTATTATTATTATTATTATTATTATTATTATTATTATTATTATTATTATTATTATTATTATTATTATTATTATTATTATTATTATTATTATTATTATTATTATTATTATTATTATTATTATTATTATTATTATTATTATTATTATTATTATTATTATTATTATTATTATTATTATTATTATTATTATTATTATTATTATTATTATTATTATTATTATTATTATTATTATTATTATTATTATTATTATTATTATTATTATTATTATTATTATTATTATTATTATTATTATTATTATTATTATTATTATTATTATTATTATTATTATTATTATTATTATTATTATTATTATTATTATTATTATTATTATTATTATTATTATTATTATTATTATTATTATTATTATTATTATTATTATTATTATTATTATTATTATTATTATTATTATTATTATTATTATTATTATTATTATTATTATTATTATTATTATTATTATTATTATTATTATTATTATTATTATTATTATTATTATTATTATTATTATTATTATTATTATTATTATTATTATTATTATTATTATTATTATTATTATTATTATTATTATTATTATTATTATTATTATTATTATTATTATTATTATTATTATTATTATTATTATTATTATTATTATTATTATTATTATTATTATTATTATTATTATTATTATTATTATTATTATTATTATTATTATTATTATTATTATTATTATTATTATTATTATTATTATTATTATTATTATTATTATTATTATTATTATTATTATTATTATTATTATTATTATTATTATTATTATTATTATTATTATTATTATATGCAATGTTAAATCTCCTCTGTGTATTGTATGTATATTGTCACGTCGTGGCTTATCAGGGTAGTTTTTTAGAGGTTTGGGTAGCTCAGATTTTATCTGACGACGCCACGATGAGCTATAGCTAGCCACGCTATATTCCGGGTAGCTCGAACTTCTCCAAGGTTTGGATAAACTCCGGTCGACCCAAAATACAACCTGGTGAAGAGTACTTATTAATTTAATTTAACTGTTACTTTAACTATGGTCCTGCTTGTTGGAAAAAAGAAATTAAAATCACTAATAAAAACTTAATACCCCATTGACTTTTCTTACTCTTCCTTGTGTCAAATGCTTGTAAGAAACCATCTCGTCTGTTTTTAAATGTAGGGTGAACAAAGCTGCAATTAATTTAATAATAGTTAATGATATTTGCAAAATAATTACTCCAAAATCTTACCATTAGCCTTTAATTTTAGTTTAGGTACAGTCCCTTTATTTTTTCTAATGATTTTTGTGTGTAAAAATTGTTTGGCAATTGCAACACACTCGCTTTAGAATTGCCAAAATTTCAAAATATTTCAGGTTACAAAGTGTAATCCGAATTCAGCTCGGAAGCCGTACCCTAACCCAAAATGTTTAAAATGAATCTATTCACATAATAATATTTCTCTTTATAATTCAAATAAAAAGTAATTCATGTGAAATTTGATGGAAATCATTACATATGAGTTTTCTTTGTTGTTTTGTAGCTCGTC
Organism: Psylliodes chrysocephalus; assembly: GCA_927349885.1. Taxonomy (NCBI): domain Eukaryota; kingdom Metazoa; phylum Arthropoda; class Insecta; order Coleoptera; family Chrysomelidae; genus Psylliodes; species Psylliodes chrysocephalus. The sequence goes on along the minus strand of OV651817.1, from coordinate 1,110,746 downwards.
TTTCAAAAAATCAAACTACCGATATCATAAACACCAGAACAAAGTTCAAAAATAAAAATATAAACACCACTAAATAACAATAAAATATTGGAATTTTTAAAAAACTAATGTACGACCCCAAGAAGAATATTTTCTGTCAGTTCACTTTTTCATTCCGTGACGTCACTGCGTCCTTAGCAACCGTTATGAGGCCACCGTGTTGTCTACGAACCGTGATCCAGACCAGGCCCATGACACTCCCTGGGGGTCGATTCTCGACTCGTAGGAATATTTTCCTATAGGAATTTTTGACATTTTTATATACATCGAAAATTTATGACATTGTCCTACATATAGGAAAGTGTCACAAAATCCTATAGGAAAAGGTTCCTACAAGTCGAGAATTGACCCCCTGGATACCTATTCTCTAACTCATGGGAGCACTCCCACACTCCCATGCTCCCATACTCCCATGCCAACGTTGCCAAGTCGACAGAATAACTTTGATCTACTATTTAAGGACCGATCCACCGTTGTGTTAAACGAAGTTTAAAATGACATTTTTACATTAACAATGTGATTTTAATCTCCGTTTAATTCAACGGCGGAATCGGCCCTTAGTAGTTCAAATTTGCTTTGTGATAAATACGGACCTAATCTGGCAAGCCCGCAATTCTCCCTCCCATAGTATAAAATCTGACCTTACTACGCATGTACCTGGGCTAAAAATGAGTAAGCACGATATACCCACCTAAGAGTAAGAGAGCAAAATATATGGGAGCACTCCCATGGGAGCGCTCCCATGACTTAGTGAATAGCTATCCTGAGCGGGAAAAAGACGCGCAGCTTTTACTGCGCTGACGTTTTCGGGATATAACCTATCACTTGTCATAAATCCGGTTAAAAACTCGCTACCATGCGCAGGCAAACCATATTTCGTACACAAATATAAACTTTTGTTTACATTTTATCGAAGTAGTTTTTGTAATACATTCACAGCTTAAAAACGGAAAATTTGTTATTTTGATAGTGGATTTAGATCAAAAATACCCCAAATACACTTCAGTGTGTGTTTTATCCTTATTATTGCTCGTTTTATTTGAGGACATTGGAATAAATAGAGTACTAAAAGTAATCAAGCTAAAAAGGTGTGTTATAAAAAGAAAATACATTGCCTTCGACTGATTTATGTTTAATATGTTTTCGTGAAGTATTTCTAACATGCTAGTTACTTGAATGGTTGTAAATTGTACGTGTATAAGTGATAAAAACATCTAGTGCTTTGTGCTTCCTTTTTTTTCTGTTGGTGTCCCAGCTCAGCATTTCTAGCCAGCAGTAGTAGCAAAAACATTAACATTGTCTACATTCAACCCATTTACATGTACATGATTTATCAGCTAAAAGCAGAATACAATATTTCTCTGCAAAATGTAAACAACGCTACAAGGAAAATTGCTCATGTATAAATTCAACAATTAAATCAAAATATATTATTTTTAAAGGACTTTTATCAACTATTATGTTAATTATAAATATTATAAGTATTTGTAACAAAATAATAGTTGTGTATTAATAAACCTGTTGCTACTCCAAAAAATATATTATTTATTGATCAGGTATCAAAAATATGTGTACCTATAGAAATTTGTTGAAATGTTCTATTGCTCTTAATCTTTTTAAAGGGTTCTTATTATAGTTGTAAATAAAAATCAACACTTTTTATCCGTCTATTTAACACTTAAAAACGTATGCATATTTTAAGTTGTAAGGATCCATAGCCTCTTAATGTTTTACATTAGAAATAAGACCTGTGATGTCACATTAAATCGTTAATATGAGGTAAAGGATTTGGGAGTTGTCTTTCAGTCCAATTTGAAGTTCAATAACCATTTTTTATACATAACTAAAAAAACAATAAAAGCATTAGGTTTTTAAATCAGAAATACAAAAAAATTTAGGATTACCACCAAAATCAGATTATGTAATGCCTTAGTATGTTTCACAAATATGGATGTCCTTGGAAGCCACACAAATTGATCATATTGAAAAAGTACAAAAAATATTTTTACGGTACCTTTATGTCATAAAAAATACTTGTACCCTTATACCTATGATCTCCTATAAAACTATGCTCAATAGTTTTAAGATTAAATCTCTTTTACAAAGAAGAAAGCAACAGGCTGTGATATATTTTGTACTCTATTTTAAGTACAAAGATTGTGAATTGATTGACTATATAAATGTTAATGCAGCAAAGATTAATCTAAGAAACCCAAGTAACAATAAATTATTTGATTTAGATCCAAGTAGTATATCTCTTTTTAACAAGATGATGGCTGTTATCAATGAGTTTCTTAGCGAGATCCAAATAGATATCTTTAATGTTAGCCTAAGAAAGTTGAGGACTGTACTAAATTAAGTTCACTAGATATAAAGGTTTGTTTTGTTTTTGGTCTTAAATTTCTTGTTACTTAACTCTACATGTAACTACTATTAATTTTTTTATAGTATCCAATACATAAATTATATCCTATGGCTGCTTTCAAACAATTCTGTGTGTAGTCACTTAGTTTAAAGTCAATTTTAAATTAGTGGTTTTACAAGAATGTCAAATAGTAATATGTATTGTGTCTATGAATTTGCTGTGTGTAGTAAATGGCCAATATACATAACTTTGATATTTTTATCACAAGTGTAAAAACTACGAAAACCATATACATATAGTTCCCTTTTTAAAATAAATTCAAATTAATTCATAATAAAAAATAACCATTTTAGTCCGCCATACTTGAACTCATTCTCAAAAACAAGTCACTGAGTATATATTTGTAAAAAAACTACACTAAATATGTCTCCGTTACAAATTTTTAAATTTAAAACTACATACTTTTCTATAGATTTTGCAGTACCTAAATAACGTATAGAATAAATTTTTACAATATACTAGAAAAGTTTTAGATTAGAGTAATTCTTAAGAAATAAAGCAATACCTCTATTTTGTTACTCTGACCTTGTGTGTTATATATTTCCCTTGACAAACTAACGTTATATTTTGAACTAAAAGTAATTAAACTTTTCATCAAAAAGTAATATTTCACATATATAAAAAAATTTAAAACGGTTCTGTCCTTCTTACATTTGCGAATACTGCCCTGATAGCTAATCTATTTTCTTCTTCAAAGTAATTAAGTTGTTCAACCGTTGTCTATTAAGGTATCTCACATCTCCCTCATACACACTAATTTGAAAAGCAGCAGAACAAAAATTCAACTAACCATGTATACCAAGTCCGTGTAAAGAAAACTTTTCATATCCCGAAAACGTCAAGTGTCAACTAAAATTTCTACTTTTAAAGATCAAACGTGCCGCCTCAGAGTGCCAATACTGATTGGTATATATACTGGGTCCAGACGCGCTGTGCGAAGTACAGTTCAAAATACGACCAGTGGTTTTGCTACAACAGGCATATCCAAGGGCGGTTTTGTTTTTTTTTTTAAACTAGACATTTTTTTTTATTAGGTCCCAAACTAGCGACGATCTTTTTTTGCTCTTCAACCTAAAGATAAACAGAAGGCCGCATGTACAAACTGCTAGACCTTTTTTTTAGCTCCTCACGAAGCTCTACTTATTACTTCCCAGATAACAATTATACATTTTTAGTAGTATATACTTTTTAAGAATACGCATATGCTGAGAATGCTGTATTTGCATTTGGTACATTCTTAGAATACGCTAAGCATATGCTACGTGACGTTGTTTATACGTGCTACGCAGATACTTAGAATGTACTTCAAGTATGTGTACAGTATGCAACAGGTATCTACTTTAATTTGATAGTATGTTCTAAGTATATGCTAAGTATTTAAATATAGCATATGCTAGGCATATACTAGACACCTTAATATAGGATGTTTAATTAATATTGAACATTAAAGAATAAGTGTATATAATGAGTCTTTATTTCAAAGAATTCATACTTATTTTTAATACAAATGCTATCTTTGGCCTTAATCAATCAATATTTTATTGTATCAATGGCTTGAGTTTCATTTGCTTGATTCCATTGGATCTTCATTGAACCTAAAAAAAAAAAATTAACAAACTTGGTACATATACAAATTAAGTGTACATAGCTAATGTAATATTTTAAATATTTTTGTCGAACATAAAACATTAAAAATTGTTCATGGCATTCCACTAACAAAAACAAGAGTTACATAAATGATTATGATGTTTACTGAAAGTTTAAATATATTTTTGTTAATTACCACCATTTTGTAGTTGTTGTCCTCCTTTAGCTAACTTTTCTAGTTCTTCCAGGTCAATATCTGGCTTTACAGGATTTTTTTCATAGAAAGTGTGTATGTAATTCTGGTAACACTGTATTTTAGTTTCAATCCACCATTAGTATTAACTGTATTAATAAATCACACTGGCAATTAATATTTGGGATATCCTGTATTCTAACGTCACTTATAGGTCCTAAAAACTATAAATATGGTAAAATTTGTTTATTTTCATATAGAACATACGATGCAATTAATTTTTATTAATTGACTTACCTCTTGCAAACGAGATCAAAAAAATTTGTAGAAATTGTAGGTTATGCTATTCTTCTTCTTTTCTACTATTTTAGTTTGAGAATGTTTTTTGGCCTGAACATTCAACATTAGTTCGTTTGGTAGCGAATTATTAGATCGGCATCTGGGAAAAATTCATATAGATATGTACACTTCCCCAATAAATTAACGCACCATCAAAAAATAACAAACAGTTTAAAGTAAATATTTGTCAAAACGACTTGTCTGATTTGGACGATTTTTTTTTAAATGAAAGGTTGTCTCTTACACAACGTCGGTGTGCTAACTGTGTTTGTATAAAACCCTCTTTTTTATTAATTATAACGTGATTTTTTCATAAAAGTTGTAACACCCTGTAGAGTGCAACAGTTACATTATCAAGTTAGAATTGATCTCACAATGTAGCCTTATCTATTCTTAACAATTTCTTTTCTTATATACTCCATTATCTTTGTCATTATTTGAGAAACATTATTTTATAACATAACATGATTTTATTAAAAATTAATATCAATATTTAACAATGAAAACACGAAACAAAATGTAACGAAATAAGTGTCAGTAGCGAGTATTTCCGCCTCTGGCACGAATAACTTCTTGACAACGGTGGCCCATACTTAAAATAAGAGACCTTATGTCATTTTGATCCAATTCTTCCCATATTTGAATCAGTCTCTGCCGTATATCTTCCAGAGAGTTCAGATTACGTTCCTCTTGTAATCTCCTCCCAAGAGTATCCCAGTGATTTTCTATCGGATTTAAATCCGGGCTCCGAGCTGGCCATGCCATGGTAGCGATACCAACTTCCTCTAGATAATTTCTCACAACTCGAGCAACATGAGGCCTGGCATTATCTTGCATCAACAAAAATCCCTGCCCTATATATGGTGCAAATGGAACTACATGTTCGTCTAAAATCTCCAATATGTACTTGTCAGCTGTAAGGCTTCCATTTAAGATTACAAGTTCTGTGCGACCAGTCAAAGAAATGCCTCCCCAGACCATCAGAGATCCTCCTCCAAATAATGTTGTATGTGAGAAATTACACTGAGCATACCGTTCATTAGGGCGTCGGTATACGCGCATACGCCTGTCATTGTTATACAGACAAAATCGAGACTCATCAGTAAATAATACCTGTTGCCATTCAGCTTCTAACCAGTTACGATGCTCTCTGGCAAAATTTAGCCTTGCTCTGCGATGAACTCTAGTTAGAACTGGACCTCGAGCAGCTATTCTAGGCCTCAAATTATGTTCCCTTAGTCGCTGACGAACAGTTTCTGTACAAACTTCTAAACCATTAGTATCCCGAAGCTGGGTTTGAAGGGTCCGAGCTGTTACAAAACGTTGTCTTAAGGCTGACAGTCTTAAAAATCGATCCTGAATAATAATAATAATAATAATAATAATAATAATAATAATAATAATAATAATAATAATAATAATAATAATAATAATAATAATAATATTTATTGGCAAAAGTAAATACATAAATGACAAATAACAATCGGTTATATGAGGTAATATGACAATAAATATTTGCAGATTCTACGAGGCTGGAATGCCTGTGTGTAGATTAAATATTTTATACAATTTTTGCACTAAACTAAACTAAACTAAGAACTAACAAAATTAAACGATTTAAAAATAATACATAGGTTTTATTACTCAAGTAATTTTTTTTTTTGCCGAATGAAATAAATTCTTTTTAATTTTCAACTAACGTGCGCAATTCTAGTCGATCTATTTCTTTAACAAATATTTTTAGAGCCTTTTTAAATTTAGAAATTGGTACTATATGTTTCAGTGTTTCAGGCAAATAATTAAACATTTTTGGTGCCATAAATTGGTAACTTTTTTGACCTATAGATTTGCACATATGCGGAATTAGAAATTTTTCCTTTTGGCGAGTAGCATACTGATGAGAGGAGTTATGCAGCTGTTTTTTGTTTAGGTACTGGTTTATGTTTATTCGAATAAAATAAAGTTGTCTTAAATCGTTTATTTCAGCTTCTTCGTACAAGTCATTGGAAGGGTACAGAAAGGGTTTATTCAAAATTATTCTTAAAAACCGTTTCTGCATTATTTCAAGCGGTTTAAGGTAAGTTTTGGCCATTCCCCCCCAGCTCACTATGCCATAACTTAGGTGAGATTCTACAAGGCTATAATATAGTATTTTCATTTGGGCATATGATAAAGCAAATTTAACTTGTTTAAATCTTCCTAGAATACATCGTAGTTTTTTAATTAAAAATGAAACATGTTTATCCCATTTAAGATGGCTATCTAGCATTATTCCTAAATATTTGATTTCTTTTCCGCCACTAATCGTAGTATTTTCATCTATATCTAGGTATTGAAGTTAGGAAGATATGATGCATAGCTGGTAAACGGTAAGTATAAGGTTTTTGAATAATTGATAGAGAGTAAGCGGTTATCGAACCATTTCTTAACTTCCGTAAGACCGTGTTCTGTTAATGATTTTAATTCGGTCCAGGATGTATGGCTATATATAATGACTGTATCATCTGCAAACGACAAAATTTTTCCCCCTCCTTGCTTTACTTCGAATAAATTATTAAGATATATATTAAACAGTAATGGACCTAGTACAGTCCCTTGAGGTACTCCGCACGTAATATATTGATCTTCACTTGAATAATTTTTTATTTTAACTTTTTGTTTTCTTCCCAGTAAGTAGCTTTCTAGGAATTTGTATGGAATGCCTCGGACTCCCACATCTTCTAGACTTTCTAAAAGAAGTTGATGATCGACTGTATCAAATGCTTTTGATAAATCCAAGAATACCCCAATTGTAGGGATTTTTTTTATCTATTTTGTCATAGACGTAAGATGTTAATTCTAAAATAGCATCGTTTGTAGATTTTCCTTCTCTAAACCCAAATTGCATTTTATTGAGTGTTTTAGGTTTTGTTAGGAACATATTGACAGCGGGTTGCAACAACGATCGTTAAATATCTAATGACTCGTTAAACCCAAATCTTTTACTAAAGGTGTAGTACGGGTTGCATTCTTCTGTTAATTTGTAACGACGACGTGAACTGGCAACGTCGCTTCCTATGTCAGCTCTGCTCGTCATTTACTTTGACAGATTGAATAATATTTTAGAATTTTTCAATTTTCCAGCCAATTTATGTGAGTGTCGAGAGGTACTTTGAATATATATTATAAAAGTTCAATTTGAGTTCGTTTAGTTGAAGTATTATAATGGTTGACAAAAAAAATCGCAAGCAATTGACTGCTACATATAGAAGAAAAACCACTTGGTAAGTAAATTAATAATAAGTACATAAAATTCCTTCAAAAACATTCACTTTATTACATACTTAATTTGTATTTCCAACTACATTTTTGGGGTTAAATTTTTAGGTAAATTGCTAAGAAGTTGTATTGGCCAAAATACTAATTAGGAATAACTAGCTTTTATTAAATATAAAACTGATACAAGGAAATCTAAAAGTGAGATACAACAAAAAGAAAACTAAACTTTACAAGAGGTTAAATAGAAGGAGAGACAGGACAAGGTTCGTATTTTTTTGTCTCATTCAAAGGACACTTATTATACATAACATATTTGTACACCCACCCTTCTGGGACAGTAACATTAATATACTTACCTTCTATATAGTATAGAATATTGTGCCTTCTTAGTAATAAAAGAAAACATTTATTTGAAATCAAATTAAACATTTATGCAGTAATATATTTAAAGTTAATTTTCTAAGCAAAGTACCTATAATAATAATAATAATGTTATTTAACAGAAATTTTATATTTTAAAAGATTAATTTATAGGATTTTAATTTAAACAGAAATTAAATCACTTTTATATATACAATATAAAACTTCTTTTGTATGTGTTATTATTTATACAATTTTAGCAATATCTGTCTTTTCCCATTTTAAAGATTATTCAAACTACTAAAGTTAAAAAAAAAATAAAATTGGAAATAACTAACGTTTAGTATTAATTTTGTTTATTTAAATTCTTTCCTTATTTGTTTAAGGGTGAAAAATGAGAAGGAGACATGGTTAATCTTCAACTTGATGAGATAGGCTCAAATTAAAGCATTTTTTTATAATCAAATAGAGTCCCCATTGATTCCACTGCTGCATTCTTTGGTAAGAAAGTATTTTATTTATTTTATTTAAACTTAGCTGTTTTATTATACATGGTGGTCAAAATTCGACGCTTTTACATGATACAACTAGATATCGAAACCTTATAACCCACCATTCTTAACTTTTTTGAGAAATAAAACATGGAATGCTTAGTTATGTTATAAATCCATTTTAGAAGCTATAGGGTGATTTTCTAATTTTATCATAATTTATTATCTCAAATAAATATCTTATTTTCAAAAACAATTTAATAATTTGACATAGTTACATATGCAAAATCCATTGTCATACTCTTATTATTTTTTCAAGGGGTACAAATTTTCAAGATAATACCATTTACCATTTTTTATTTGAACAACCAAACAAAATAATGATATTTTAAAAATCACGCTTACATTTTACTTAGGGGAGGAATTTATAACGGGATATAAAATAACATGTTTAGTTTATCCCCTGCTAATTTAGTAATATCTTATAAACATGTCAAATTTGGACCATCCTGTATAATTATCACAAATACTTTGTATGTTGGTAATTAGTGCAATATGAAGACAAATTTGGAATTGAAGGGAACTTTTACATATTTTAGTAAAGTATAACTGTAGGTTTAATTAGGTTCTTGTATTGCAATAAATAATTACACGAGTCCTAGTTAACTGCAGCTAAATATCATCGTTGAATCTCTATGTAGGTTCGAGTTATAACTTCTTCAATGATGAATTTCCTATAAATTTTGTTATATCATTATATTTCGGAACATACTTTTAAGAGCTCTAGAATAATATGTATTTATTTATTATTCTGTAGGTGCACGAATCAATAATTGATATTATGCCTCTTTTCAGTGGAGTCTCCGTAGCTGCTTCTCCTAGTAGTCTCTTCACTCCCAAGGAATCTACTAAACCCTTGCCTGGTCCAAGTAGACTCTTCTAATCCCCCTGCACAGACTCTCAAGCAAAACCATACAGTTAAAAAAGGAAAACTTTGTAACACAACAAAATTAAAAATATTGTTGTATGGACCACTAATCTTGAAACAAGACAGGCTTGGCTCACAAATAAAACTTTAAAATATCTATACTGCCCCAGTAACTACACAAACTATAGAATGAAGATATATGCAATAAAATAAATTTATTAGTGCCAGTATTTTGATATGTGTTACCAATATAGCTGCTTTTGTTGAATTAAAGACAAGTTTTGAATAATGTTAACTAGTTATATAAATAAGTGTGATTTAATGTTTTGGGTTGATTTTTGATAAGAATTCTCTAGAAAAATGTTAGTTACATTGTAGAATCAAGTTGACTTTTTAGGATACAGAATCAAAATTGCTGGTATTTTGTTTACTTTTTAAAAAGAAAATTGGGTTAGTATCAGAATGGTCAAATAACCTCAAATATTTGTAATTTGTCAGTTATGGGGGTTTGGCTTATGACGGAGGTATAGCCTTGTAGCAATATATTTTTATTTTTAAATAGGCATTACTTTGTAGTAATATAGGTGTTTGCTAAGTATTTTAAAATATTTCATGAGATGATAGCATGAATAATTTTAAGTCATATAACTGTGGAGCTTGGTATCTCTACTTATATTGTTAAAAACTTTTTAATTCGTATAAATGTTATGTATTTATACATTCTCATTCTCAACCATATTTAATATTATTTTATAGTTTTTTCCTGCCTATTTTCAGAAAAAGTAAATATTTAGCAGTAAACTACTATCAGTAATAACATTTTTATTGTTTGTACCTATGTTGAAATAATCCATTTCTTTTTATACATTTATTAAATATGTGGAACTGGCTAAGTAGACATATCCAATACGTTAGGCAAACTGTAAATTTTAACACAAAATTACTAGTAAACTTGAAACCTGTCATAACCAAAAAGAAATCCTGAATTGAATGTTTATTTTCTAGAATTAGAATTCTTATTAAGGATGGGCAAATTAAATGTATTTTTATTTATTGTAGATTTATTATATTTTTTTATTATGTTATGTATTTTGTGTATATTAATTTAATCCTAAAAAATAACATTTTAAAATGAATTTGGTGTTTTATTTATGACCTACAAATCTGTAAATTATAAATGTGAAAGCAAATATATTAAGGTAAATAAGTGTAATTTACATAGCAATTATTTAATATTTTAAATTTCAACTATTACACAACCTATAAAAGCTAATTATCATATAATAATTATTTAATTTTCTCAACAATCTAGAAATGCCAATATTGTACAAATAGAAAGTTGTTCTTAAATAAAAAATATATTCTAGCATTAGTTTATTAGCAAAGAAATATAGCATCCAAATTGAAGGGATTAAAGGAACTGTATATGATTTTCAAGAATAGGTCTAATGTGAATTTATTTCTCATACCAGAGATTTTACCATCTCTCCTCCAGTTTTCATTTTCTAACTAAAAAATAGATACTGAACTTTAGAAATTTCCCAATTTAAACAGTTTTTTACTTTGATTCATTGAAAAATGTATAAGTTACAAAATTAATTTAAAAAAACTGACGACTACAAAATACGAAGAGTGATTATTTTCTCATGAATCCCATCATCAGATCTTTACCAAATTTATATATGAAACCATCTCTGAGGAGCCCCCTTTCTAACAAAAAAATAATCAGAAATCGGACAACATCGTAAAGAATTGTCGCTGAATATCCATAAAAAAATATATTCCAATGAATTGAGAACCTACCTACTTCTTTTTTGAAGTCTGTTAAAAATAGAAAATACATTGGAAATATTACCACAGTAAATGGGGTTTGCACACATGATAAAAACTAAACATGTTTTTAATTATGTACTTCTATTTGAAAAAATAATGTACATTAGAAAGAAATGTGCTTTTCCATGACAAACGGGAAGAGAAAATGTAAAGTAAGTACAAGAAAAAATAGTTTTAGTTTATATAAAAGGGACAAACTATATTTAAATACTGTTGCTTTAAACCACAAATCACAGATTTTTAATCGGGCACTACTAGAAGGGCAATTAAATGAGTATTTTCCTCTTTTTCCAGTGACTTCTTGGAACCTTTTCTTCATTTAAGCCATTCTATTTATTTTAAGAAATTATATTCATGTGTAAAACATTTTTTCTCTGAACCGACTGTCCTTGCTTCTGTATATTAAAAAATACGAGCCGATGTCGAAAAAAGATAGGGATAGTGTTAACATTTAACCATAGCCGTAAAGGTTGAGCCTCAATTTCATTTTTTACTTTATTTGTAATTAGTTTTCGAAAAAATATTACCAAATTAACTTCATTAATATACAAATCTCCCGTGATCAGCTGTGAAGCGACAGTCTGTCAGTTGGAAAAGCGCCGTTGCCAGTTTTAATCTCAGTTAGTTATTTGTTCTTTAGCTAACGAGAGATTTTAACAATCGTTCTTGCAACCGGCTGTTATTAATCTTTTCTTTATAACTTTTTCAATTATCTTTGAAAATACTGATGTTAGAGATATGGGCCGATAATTGCTTACCTCCATTTTATCCTTGTTTTTATAAATCGGAATTATTATTGAATTTTTAAATATAGCTGGAAAACACCCGTCTTTAAAAGATTTATTTATTAGATATACTAGAGGTTGGAGTATGGTTTCCGATATACATTGAATATTTTTGGTTGTTATGTTATCTGGTCCTGGAGCACTATTTGTTTTTAGATCTGAAATAATTGATTTAATTTCGTTGGAGTTGGTTGGTAAAAGAAACAGTGAGTGGGGACAGGTTTTTTTACTTCTTTATAGTTTAGGTTATTTTTTATTTTACTAGCTAGTTGTGTACCCACATTTGAAAAATAGTTGTTAAAGGCAGATGCAATAGCTTCGGGTTGTGTAATTATTTCATTTTTATTTTTTATTTCTTTTATTTCATTTGTGTTACTTGTTTTTGAGAGTATTTCATTGACTGTTTTCCAAAGTATTTTTGAATCTGTTTTGTTTTTAGTTATTAGATTTTTATAGTAATCTGTTTTTGATTTACTTATTAGTTTGCTTAAAGTTTGTTTATATTTATTGTATTCAAGTTTTAAGCTCTGATTGGTTGGGTCATTTTTGGTTTTTTTGTATAGTTTATTTTTTTTATTTACCAACGTAACTAGAGAACCTGTTATCCAGTTTTTCCTTTTAACTTCATTAGTTTTAATTTTTTTATTTATTACAGATTTGTTTATTGCGGTTTGGATTATTTCTAAGAATGCTTCAGTTGCATCGTCTAAATCTTGTGTTTGAAAAACGGTATCCCAGATTGTTTTTGTAATATTTCTTTTCAGCATTTTCTCATCTACGTACTTTATATAGCGACTAGTGTTATCTATTATTTTCGTTTTATGCGGGAATACTATTTGAGTCATTGTTGTGGAATGATCAGTAATATTTGAATCAATTACTAATGGGATAATTGTGTCATAGTTATTTTCCCCTTTCCATTAATAAATATGTGGTCTAAACATGTACCAGAGGATGGCCTCGTCGGCAAGTTTATTGCTGACAAGTAAGCATATTCACTTAATATGTTCTTGTATTTTGTAGTATTCTCGTTGGAGTCGTCTAGGATATCAATATTGATGTCCCCCAAAAATAAATTATAAGCAAAATTATCTGGTTGGTTTGTAAGTATTAGTTCCAGTTCATCAAGAAAGGGCTCTATCATAGTACTAGGTGAACGATAAAAAGCATTTACTATAATTGTATTATGTTCTATAATTAGTTTAAGTTGTATCATGTAAGTTCCATTTAAATTAATTAGTTTGTGGGAATGATATAGCTCTTTTTTGATGAATATAACGATTCCGTCATTTTGATTTAGTGAACCATTGTTATATACTGTGTGGTATTCAGGTAAATTAATTGAGGAAATATCATCTATAATTCTAGTTTCTGTAAGTATAATGCATTCTATGGGCACTCTTAGGTCAAAAAGGAAAACTTTAAATTCATCAAAATTTTTAAAAATACTTCGGATATTGTTGTGCATAATTTTAATGTTTGTATTTGCCTGATTCACTTCTAATATTTGTTTTGCTTCTTGCGAGTTATCTAGGTAGTAGCTTTCTAATTTGTCTATATTAAAATCACGAATATAGGGATTCATTTCATTGATTATTATTAATAAAATACCTAAACTAGCAAATACAATATTATACTAGTAATTAATATTTTTTTTTTTTTTTTAAATATAAAACTTACCCACTAGATACTAAATAATAGATAAAAGTTTGAAATTTTCTAAAATTATAAAATGTGTATTATAGTCTAGGAAACTATGTTTAAATTATATCCGCCTACCTAATTATGAAAAACAGATAACTAATAGCATATAATTAATTATATCACGATTCTCTACTTTTTACTGGTTCTTTGCCTAAGCAATCTATCCGTGGAATCCTTTATATCTCCATCTACTGGTTTTGTTCCTGATTTTGGCGTTTTAGGAGGATTACTGCTAGTGCTTGCAGTCCTTTTTGCTGGTACGGTTGCTATCTTTAGAGGTGCTGTATTTTTATTTGTTTCCTGGATTTGAGTTTTCTGAGTTTCCGAGTGATCGGAGTAGTTACTCGGTTTCTTCCCTGTCCCGGCCTACGACCATGATTTCCAGTCTCTCTATATCTTTGTATAACTCGTGAAACGGTTGTGTGGGTTACGTCAAATCGTTCACCAATTCTTCGGTAACTCCAACCCTCTTCAAACAATATTAAAACTTGAGCACATTCTTCGCGAGTAAGATTTCGTGGCATATTGTTTAATAATTTTTTTTGCAAAAAATGGCGAATGGACTAAATTCTGACAATACCCATCTGTATTTGACAATTACTGGTTTTTCCATAGCATGCTACTTACTTTAGTGCTTATAATGCTAATGCAAATGAATAAAGTAATGTTAAGTTATAAAATTGAGTTTCTCGTGTAATAGGAAACATAATGGAGTAAATAAAAAATGAAATTGTTAAGAAAAGATAAGGCTAAATTGTGATATCAATGCGAACTTGGTAATGTAACTATTACGCTCTACAGGGTGTTACAACTTTTATGAAAAAATCACGGTATAATTGCTACACCCTGTATTAATAAAAAAGAAGATTTTATGCAAACACAGTTAGCAAACCGACGATGTGGAAGAGGCAACCTGTCATTTAAAAAAAAAATCGTCCAAAACAGACAAGTGGTTTTGACAAATATTTACTTTAAACTTTTTGTTATTTTTCGATGGTGCGTTAATTTATTGGGGAAGTGTATATAAACTTGTTTTTACATGTATTTGGTGTTAATTTTTACCTGCAAGCATTTAGAACATTCTCAGAATATGAGGTACATGCTGGGTATATGACTTTAATATCTTCTAAGAATGTCCTGTTATAGCACGTGCTCAGTATATACTTTTTGGAATATACTTTTAAGGCACGTACTCAGTATATACTTTCTAGAATATACTTTCAAAGTATATTCTAGTTATGTTCTAAGAACATTCTAAAAGGATATACTAAAAAGAACTTAAACAGAACGTTCTTGGTATATTCATAGAACATTGATGTTATGTGGGTTTTGCCGGTAATAGTAGCATTTTGCAAATAGCATTTTGAAGATAACATTTTGCAAATAGCATTTTGCAAATCGTCGGTTAAAGTGCAAAACCTCGTATTTGCAGTTTTTTACGAAAATTGTTTTATTGTCTTGTTTGAAATAGAGCATGTCTGCGCAGCGCACGTACTTACAAAGTCTCGTATTAATCAATATTGTCGATCTTCTTATTTTAGCGATATGCAACTATTTGAAAAATATAAATGGAACAAATAAAAATCGAAAAATAAGAGGTATTTTTCTATTTCGTCTAAAATATGTAAGATACGTATACGTATACGAGGTTTTGGACTTTCACCGACGAAATAGCATTTTGCAAATAGTATTTTTGCACTTAAAAAATGCCGGCTCATGGATCGTAACAATTTTAACTCTGGGGGACATGGTACCCCTGAGACTCACCACAAAACCCTAAATAAAAGACATCAATTTGTCCAAAATCCCCAGAAATTAGTCACTTTTAAACATATTTTGCCAAATCTAAAAGAATAGAGACTTATAATATCAAAAATATTCATTGCTAACTTTTTCCATGTTTTCCTAATCTTATTCAACTGAAATAAAAAGCAGAAAGAGAACAGAAACGTTGAAGAAAATAAGAAAACAAAAAAAACACAAAGGTAATAAAAAAAACTTATTCAGTGAAGCTGCTAGAGTACTTGTATAGGCAGACTCAGAATTCTATAAATTATTGTGAAAGCGCCGATCAGGAGGAACTCTAGATCTAAAGAAACATAGATGAAATGCATATGAGCTGTTCAAAATGGGCTCATACTATATTCGTAGGGTGAATTTAAGTTCATTACCGTTTTAATTTCTTTTAATAATGTCGTTTACCTACTTATTTTATTTAAAAAAACATCGTTTGAATAAATGACAATCTGAGCACATTTTTTAAGCATGTATTTTTTTGTTAATAATAAATACCTATTAATAAAAGATAAACTATTTTTTCATTACTCTGTATATACACTATGTTGACATGTAATGTTAGGTTCTAAAAATCTTTAATTAAAAATACCTATGAATGTTTTAAAAAGTATGCAATTTTAAACCACTTTCCCCTATACGGAGTGGCCCAAAAATCTGGAAACAGCCAATTATCTCGTAAATTGCTAATCCTAATTGTATAAAATTTGAGGTACACCTATTTTGAGATACGGATTTGATATTTGCAGTGTTGCCAGATTTGCCGTTTCTCTTATATTATTAGCGTGGTGTTAAAATAGGATGGTGTGCTCGCGCGCAGGCAGCCTCCAAACTGTGACTTCAGCAACGAGTATTTCTGGTTTGATTGGATAGAGTTTTTAATTAGGTCAACTGTTTTTTACAAATTTAAATACAAAACTAGACAACATAAAGTAAATATTGTAAAATCGTTTAGGTACGTACTAGGAAAATGTTATGGAGTGTAGAGGTAAGGAGAACTATCTCTGTATACAAAAAATGTACCTCAAAATGAATAAAATTAAGATGACGCTTCTGTACCAGAGGGAAAAATACAATTATATAGTTAGACGACAATAGTCAAATTTTATTGTAATATAATATTATAAACAATTATTATATTAAAATGGCGATAACGTGTGGAATCAAAAGCTGCTTAAGAGCAAAAATTAAAAAAATAAAAAAGACATGCTGCCGTCGTTATTGTTTTTCAAAATTATGCTATGTACAGAGAGATGCAGAGAGACATGTATTACGTTTTTGTTTTATTTGTTGCGTTTCAGTAATATATGTATTACGTTGCTGGACAATAATGGCGTTTTTTCTTGACAAATACAGCTGTACTAGATCAAATGCTGAATAGACTTTGTAAACCTTTATGTACAATACAGCGAAATGCTGTACATATATAGCCACCCTAGTGTATATAAGTTAAAAAAAGAAAAGAATATTATACTTAACATGATTTAATGTAAAAAATCCGCAATTTCGATTACACCTAGCAAGAAGAAATTGCAAGAAACTTGCTAGGGTTGTGGGTTTTTTCAAAATACAAGTACATAAACAAACATAATAAACAAAAAATACAATACTATAAATAAAAACTAATAACAAAACTAACTTATTAATTATTTGTAAATTTTGAATTTTTTTTGACAGTTTTCGCCTACAGTTTTCAAAGCTAACTTTTTTATTCAAATGTCTTAATCTGATATCGGTTCTAGTTCTTATTAAACACAATATAATTTTATTTGGAAATTGTTTTGTTGCTTCTACAGAACCGGCTCTAATTTTATCTAATAATTTTTTAAAAATATTTAATTCCGTCGAAAAGAAGTTATTATGAAATCGATTAAATTCGGTCTCAACTATACGGGCTAGTTCTAACATTTCTTCACTTGGGTATATAAGGTTGCCTCTAGATATAAACTCGATCCAATCGGGGGTATGGGTAGTTTGACAAAATTTTGTCGGTGTACCCAATTTTAAATTTGAATATTCGTTCTTAAATCTATAAGCTACATATCCAGCAATACATTTTAGGCCTTCTTTAAAAATGGTGTTAGGCATTTTGTTTTTTTCTAACTGCCTTAAAAGATTGTCATGATCTTCAGAAAAAAAATTGTCTGTTCCATAATCTGGACTCTGGAAAGTATGGTCAAAAAACGTTTCTTCACTAAAAGATTCGATGTTTCAACAAAATCGCCGTCAGAAAGAACTTTTTCAAACAACTGTTGGGTTAAACATATTTCAGAGTCAAATTTCGTATTGTTTGCAATTTCATCTTTTTTTTTAAAATGGCTCGAGTAGGCACGTTTCGATACTATCCTCAGTATTTTTGTTCATTGAAAATATGGCGAGTGAATGTTTTCCAATAATGTACCACCGCAACCTATATTTAATATCCATGGGTGTTGGATGATCATTAGTTGCTACGATACCGCGAATATATGAAAAAAATTTTTCAAGAACATCTATACATATACATATACATTTACTTAACTTGTAACAGAAACACATACAAATAAAGGGCATAATGGGAACCCAGTATACAGTATGGTTCAAATGAAAGGAATAAATTCATTATAATGGAAGTAGTTGGTTTTTCGAAAAAATGCTCGGACAGGTCAATTTTGTTTACTCAAAGCGCAATTTATAAAATCAAATTCAATTTTCCCCCACTTCCCATTTTTGGGCAGTGACGTCATTGGAAATTTTTTTAAATAGTAACCCCAATTTTTTTTCTTGATTTTGATAGATCTTGCAATTTTCTAGTCGGAAACATAATATTTGAAATATCTGACATAATAATTTTTTTTGATAAAAGTCATTTAAAGATCAGATACATAAATTTTATTTTATTTTGAAACACAATAAATAAATAAAAGATTATTTGTAATTAAGTGGTTCATATAAAAAATAATAATAATAATAATAATAATAATAAAAAGAATTTAATGACAATTTCACAAATTCTTTTTTATTATTATTATTAATAATAATATTATTATTATTTTGTTTAATTAAGCACTTAATTACAAATAATTATCTTTTATTCATTTATTGTGTTCTCAAAATAAAATAAAATTTATGTGTCTGATCTTTAAATTACTTTTATATATTTAAATTTAGATATTTAAAATATTATGTTTCCGAGTAGGAAATTGCAAGATCTAACAAAATCAAGAAAAAAAAAATTGGGGTTACTATTTAAAAAAATTGTCAATGACGTTACTACCCAAAAATGGGAAGTGGGGGAAAATTGAATTCTACTTAAAAAATTGCGCTTTGAGTAAACAAAATTGACCTGTCCGAGCATTTTTTCGAAAAACCAACTACTTCCATTATAATGAATTTATTCCTTTCATTTGAACCATACTGTATATACCAATCAGTATTGGCACTCTGAGGCGGCACGTTTGATCTTTAAAAGTAGAAATTTTAGTTGACACGACGTTTTCGGGATATGAAAAGTTTTCTTTACACGGACTTGGTATACCTGGTTAGTTGAATTTTTGTTCTGCTGCTTTTCAAATTCGTGTGTATGAGGGAGATGTGAGATACCTTTATAGACAAGGATTGAACAACTTAATTACTTTGAAGAAGAAAATAGATTAGATATCAGGGCAGTCTTCGCAAATGTAAGAAGGACAGAACCGTTTTAAATTTTTTTATATATGTGAAATATTACTTTTTGGTGAAAAGTTTAATTACTTTTAGATAGAAAATATAACGTTAGTTTGTCAAGGGAAATATATAACACACAAGGTTAGAGTAACAAAATAGAGGTATTGCTTTATTTCTTAAGAATTACTCTAATCTAAAACTTTTCTAGTATATTGTAAAAATTTATTCTATACGTTATTTAGGTACTGCAAAATCTATAGGAAAGTATGTAGTTTTAAATTTAAAAATTTGTAACGGATACATATTTAGTGTAGTTTTTTTACAAATATATACTCAGTGACTTGTTTTTGTGAATGAGTTCAAGTATGGCAGACTAAAATCGTTATTTTTTATTATGAATTAATTTAAATTTATTTTAAAATGGGAACTATATGTATATGGTTTTCGTAGTTTTTACACTTGTGATAAAAATATCAAAGTTATGTATATTGGCCATTTACTACACACAGCAAATTCATAGACACAATACATATTACTATTTGACATTCTTGTAAAACCACTAATTTAAAATTGACTTTAAATTAAGTGACTACACACAGAATTGTTTGAAAGCAGCCATAAGGTATAATTTATTTATTGGATACTATAAAAAAATTAAAAGTAGTTACATGTAGAGTTAAGTAACAAGAAATTTAAGACCAAAAACAAAACAAACCTTTTATATATAGTGAACTTAATTTAGTACAGTCCTCAACTTTCTTAGGCTACCATTAAAGATATCTATTTGGATCTCGCTAAGAAACTCATTGGTAACAGCCATCATCTTGTTAAAAGAAGATATACTACTTGGATCTAAATCAAATAATTTTTTGTTGCTTGTGTTTCTTAGATTAATCTTTGCCGCATTAACATTTATATAGTCAATCAATTCACAATCTTTGTACTTAAAATAGAGTACAAAATATATCACAGCCTGTTACTTTCTTCTTTGTAAAAGAGATTTAATCTTAAAACTATTGAGCATAGTTTTATACGAGATCTTAGGTATAAGGGTACAAGTATTTTTTATGACATAAAGGTACCATAACAATATTTTTTGTACTTTTTCAATATTATCAATTTGTGTGGCTTCCAAAAGGGCATCCATATTTGTGAAACATACTCAAGATGGAGTTTTACTAAGGCATTATATAA
The DNA here is from genome assembly GCA_927349885.1 of Psylliodes chrysocephalus. NCBI lineage: Eukaryota > Metazoa > Arthropoda > Insecta > Coleoptera > Chrysomelidae > Psylliodes > Psylliodes chrysocephalus. The sequence continues at coordinate 1,090,171 of OV651817.1, read as the reverse complement.
TCTGATTTTGGTGGTAATCCTAAATTTTTTTGTATTTCTAATTTAAAAACCTAATGCTTTTATTGCTTTTTTAGTTATGTGTAAAAAATGGTTATTGAACTTCAAATTAGACTGAAAGACAACTCCCAAATCCTTTACCTCATATTTACGATTTAATGTGACATTACATGTCTTATTTCTAATGTAAAACATTAAGAGGCTATGGATCCTTACAACTTAAAATACGCATACGTTTGTAAGTGTTAAATAGACGGATAAAAGTGTTGATTTTTATTTACAACTATAATAAGAACCCATTAAAAAGATTAGGAGCAATACAAAATTTCAACAAATTTCTATAGGTACACATATTTTTGATACCTGATAATCAATAAATAATATATTTTTTGGAGTAGCAACAGGTTTATTAATACACAACTATTATTTTGTTACAAATACTTATAATATTTATAATTAACATAATAGTTTATATAAGTCCTTTAAAAATAATATATTTTGATTTAATTGTTGCATTTATACATGAGTAATTTTCCTTGTAGCCTTGTTTACATTTTGCAGAGAAAAATTGTATTCTGCTTTTAGCTGATAAATCATGTACATGTAAATGGGTTGAATGTAGACAATGTTAATGTTTTTGCTACTACTGCTGGCTATAAAAGCTGGGCTGGGACACCAACAAAAAAAAAAAGGAAGCACAAAGCACTAGATGTTTTTATCACTTATACACGAAAAATTTACAACCGTTCAAGTAACTAGCATGTTGGAAATACTTCACGAAAACATATTAAACATAAATCAGTCGAAGGCAATGTATTTTCTTTTTATAACACACCTTTTTAGCTTGATTACTTTTAGTACTCTATTTATTCCAATGTCCTCAAATAAAACGAGCAATAATAAGGATAAAACACACACTGAAGTGTATTTGGGGTACTTTTGGTCTAAATCCACTATCAAAATAACAAATTTTCCGTTTTTAAGCTGTGAATGTATTACAAAAACTACTTCGATAAAATGTAAACAAAAGTTTATATTTGTGTACGAAATATGGGTTGCCTGCGCATGGTAGCGAGTTTTTAACCGGATTTATGACAAGTGATAGGTTATATCCCGAAAACGTCAGCGCAGTAAAAGCTGCGCGTCTTTTTCCCGCCCAGGGAGTGTCATGGGCCCAGTGAACTCCATCATTGCGTTCGGTCTGCCAAGTTCCTTTAACTCCTTTAACACTTTTAACTCCAAACGACCCTTTTACTGTTAGGTTTAGTCCGATTAGTGACAGTTTAACACGCTTAAATGTCATTTAAAAGCACTCTAAAATTTGTCCCGCTCCAGCCCCTGACTGACCGAACTCGCCTCATATAGACTGGAACGGCAACGACCATTCGGAGAAATAGCGAAAAGTGTGTCAGGGGCAGATGCAACAAAGATAGAGATAGATACGGTAACTTGTCTTTGTCATACTCATGACAAGTGCATTACGTTTATTTAAGCGTTGGTCCATAAATTATCTTTTGAGTAATAAAAATCAAATTTGTTACTCGAGGTCTTATTTACTCTTTAGTTGTGGTGTACAAAATTCTACATTTTGCAGAAAAGGAAATTTGTATTATATTAGAAAGTAAAATTATTTTAAAAACAGAAACAAACTTAAAACAAAAAATTATTAATGCAGTTGTTAATTATTTTGCTGCAAAAATAGATCTTTTTAAACTCAAGCATACTGTAACTCAAGAATTTGTAGGTGAAGAATGTCATTAAATTCAAATTATTCGGAAAATAGTCGCTATATATTTAAAGAGCCGAATGTATCACCACAATAAAATGCTAAATTTAGAATTACATGGAAAAAATGCCTCAGTAAGACAAAAAATGTCTAAACTTGTTTTATTTAGTACATGTTAGATTTATATTTTATGTAACAAATTATGGCTATTTTAGTTCTTTGTCAAGATATTGATTTTTCTGTCAATCTATTGTTAAAAAAAAACACATTAATAGATCTCAATAGGTTTGTAATATTGTATATATAGTATGTAAATATTTGTATTATTATAGTATGTAAATATTTGAATAGACACTGTATATTTTTCTATTGTATATTTTGACTTTACGTATTCGAGATATTTGAGAAAAAAGGCAAATTTCGCTAGAGAGGAAAACCAAATTTTCAAATTAACCTTTATTCTGGCCTGCGGTGAAATGATTAGATTTTTGGCATAGTCGGAACATCTCGGAGGGAACTTTATACGGGAGGGTCGTTTTTATATTTTATGGAATATCTGTTATTTACGGTTTTGTGAAGAAAATTCGTCAAATAATATTTCTGATTACTCAGGCCTACTAATTATTGTTTACACTTTTGAATAAGATAACATCAACTTAACATGACAGTTTCAAATGCTTTTCTCTTGAAAATGGTGCGTCCTATAGCGAGATGCAACAAAAGTAGCTTTATTGTAAAGAAAGCTTTGGTTTTTCAAATTGTATAGTCAAAAATGTTAAAAACTGTCAACAAAAAAAACTTAGGGCAATTTTACCCTAAGCCCCCCTAATTTACACACCTATGAAGATGATCAAAAACTGGGGTTTAGTCCATTAAATAGAGCGTAAAAAGGTAAGCATTTGTACCAAATTTCACTTATTATCTTTAAACGTTTAGAAAATATTCACGAAAGTGTGTCGTCAGGACTTCACTTTTAACACCCTGTATCTCGGAAAAGAAACGTTTTCGGACCTATGTTTATATGAACTTTTACTCCTATTTTAGGATGTAGATTACGCTGTTAAAATATGACCGTCTAATTTCGGGACACCCTATATATAAAAAAATATGTTTCGAATTAGAAGTATGTGGAAAATATATATATTTAGTTTATCATCTAAACATTTACAGAGGTGCGACAATAGGTTGTACAAAATAACCGGAAAAAGCCTGTAATAACTGTTGGACACATCAGATTTTTTTTATAATGGGAGCGTTTTCCATATAATAAATAAATAAAGTTATGTTCAGTTTTTTGCTAAATTAAGTAATAAAAATATGCATTTCTAATTTTGTTTTTATTTTATATCCCAACTCGGTGGAAGAATAATTAAAATGTTAATTGAAATTTAAAAAATGTATAATCATTGTCATTTCTCCTAAATAACTACTTGGACATAATCCTGTCTATTCCTAAATAACTATAAAAAATTAAAAAATAGTTAAAATATTGCGCGTTCCTCCCATACGATATATAGAATAGAAAGAGATAGATAGCCGTAACTACTGCGGGTTGCCTATTCAACGGTTATGCCTCATTTTTCGCCTACGGCGGCGCCCTTCCAGGGGGTCGATTCTCGACTCGTAGGAATTTTTTCCTATAGGAATTTTTGACATTTTTCTACACATCGGAAGTTTATGACATTTTTCTACATATAGGAAAGTGTCACAAATTCCTATAGGAAAAGGTTCCTACAAGTCGAGAATTGACCCCCAGGCTAGATAGAGTTCACTGCATGGGCCTGATGGGAATATTTCAAATCAGTTCGATACAATTGCCTCGTTGCTGACGTAGGTGCGCGCCAGATTTGAATTTCAACCCGCTGGCAAGCACACCATCCTATACTCACACCACGATTATTAGTCACTTTGGTTTTTCAAATTTATCACCCTGTATATTCAGTCCTTTTTGGAATTTCCTATTCAATACGAGTTCAACCATATATAACACTTATGATTTTATGTAGTCTGGAAGGTCTTAAATAAATAAAACAATCACGAAGAAATGTGGTAGAAGCATTCTACCATCGATTAGGGTACTGTCAACTCACAAATGGAGCACATTTTGAACACTTGATAAAGTAACCATTATGTTAAAAATGTTACAATCTTTCAATTGTTACGTTTTAATGTAGTTAAAAATTTATTGAGACAATTAGGCGTTGCCAGACTTATTTTATTTATTTAAGACCTTCCAGACTACATAAAATCATAAGTGTTACATATGGTTAAACTCGTATTGAATAGGAGATTCCAATAATGACTGAATATACAGGGTGATGAATTTGAAAAACTAAAGTGACTGGTTAAATTCTACAATTTCACCAGTAAAAACATCAACAAATTAATATTTTACATCTACTAAATAAATAAACAATTTTCAAATAGTTCGACTGCTTTTTACCCTAATATAACGTGAAGTCATAAAACTATAAATAGCATTTTTCTCAGAATAACGAACGTCGAACACCTGTGTTTTCAGGTGCACAGCGGTGCATTGGAACAAAATGAGTGTCCGGCGCATAGTTAACGAAGCACAAATGACGTATTTCATTATGTCATGATGTTTTCATTGGTTGAAACCGAATAGGTTCGTCAACTATGCCCCGGACACTCATTTCGTCTCAACAGTATATATTAGGGTGAGCTCGACGCGAGGAATTCAGTAGTTGTCTTATTGCCACCAACGATCAAAGATTCAGTTGTCCTTTTGCCATCATCGCGTTCAGGTGCTTTCTGCCGACGGCACGTTACTTTCTACATTTTTACAAGCGTTTAATGCATTTTATTTTCTGGTGAAAGTTATATCTTCTACAATTATTATGGAATAAGAAGTTCTACAAACAAATGTTTTCAAGTTGGTAACTAAAAAATCAACTGTATTAGTAAATCAAATTGTGATGAACTAAAATTGTACATATTTAAAACTGTTTAGTGAAGATAAGAAAATTATTATATCTAAATGGAATCAATCACTATTTATTTACTTCAGTGAAAATAGTAAATTAAAAACACTTCTTTTTCTACTACCTATGATGACTCGTTAGTTATTTCTACAAAAGAACCCAATTCTTCACCAGCGACATATGCTACAGAACATTTTTACCAAAGAAATATTCGGAAGTAACACCGGTATTTTTTCATGGTCCTTCGAGCCGGATTCAAATTGTAAATTTTTGGGTTCATCAAAAAAGAAAAATCTACAAGCTCCCTTGGGAGTGCTTCATAGTGTTCGAGAAGAAAAAGAGGCCAGAATCTACTAGTTAACAACAAGAATCAACAAGGTATTTAAAAAAAAACTTTTTATTGTGGGTAAATTTATTTTATTTTGATTGTTTTAACTTTTCGTTGGAGATTAAGGGTTTGTAAAATCATTATTAGTAAATTGCATTTCTTTTTGTCGTGGATTTTTCTATTTTTAAAAGAAAAATAATTTTTGTGATTTTTTCTGTACTTATTGTAATAGTTTACATATTTACAGTGTTTATTTAAAATTGTTTTTTTTTTCATAAAATTTTTTTGGTAAATTGTTTTTGAAAGAAAAAATTTACTTTCTCTAATTTAATCTTTTGGCATATTTTTAATTTTTTTTCTTTTACAAAAAAACACATAAAAGATATTTTTTGGAAATAATTTTTGTTTAAATTGTTTTTTTTTTAAAGAGAAAATTTACTTCCTCTAAGTCAATCCCTCGCAAATTTTTTCTTACAAAAAAAATACTTAGCCGTTTTTATCATAAATTTTTTTGAACACTATTTGAACACTATTATCGAAATGGATCAATTGAAAAAAGTTAGAGGCATTTGTAAATCACAGTTTACCAAAACTAAAACTTGGGTTGGTGTTCAGACAAAGGTCCAATAATCGCCAAACTTGAAAGAATTAAACAATATTTTATCAAATACTTAGAAACTCAGGACCAAATTGAACAATCTGAACCTGCAGACATTGATAGGGACATCACAGAGGATGGATACATTGAACTGTTTGCAAAATTAACCACAATGTTGGACAACTTAAATGAACCAACAGTTATCACTAATAATTCACCTCCAGTTCACGTTTCATCTGCTCTTGGGGTTCCTCAATCAAGACTACGTTTGCCAGAAATAAAAATTCCTGTATTTTCTGGTAATTCACTTGAATATGCATCATTTATTAATTTGTTTAATTCGCTAATCACCAATAATGTTCAAATGGGTTCAAATTCTGAAAAATTATTTTACCTACGCTCTCACCTTAGTGGCGAAGCACTTAAATTGATAGAATCGTTACCAATTTTAGATGACAACTTTCAAGTAGCACTAGATTTATTAAACACTAGATACAATAATGTCAGACAAATTTTGTCCAATCATTTCCAGCAATTGTTAGCGATTCCTGAGATTTCAAAATGTACCGTTGCCAATTTGAAAACATTCATCACTACCACTCAATCTACATATGAATCGTTATTAACGTTAAATCATAACCCGCAAGCACTTTTTGAATCTTTAATAACACAAATAATAGCTTTAAAATTAGATTACTCGTCTCGAAAATCATTCGAAGAACAAGCGGTCTCTAACGCCTTGAATACGCCACAGAATTTATTTGAATTTCTTAACAAAAAATGTCAAGTAATGGAATCAATTCAAGTAGTACCGTACAAACCAGAATCAAATAGGTCTAATAACACTAGCCAACAGGTCTAGGTCAACTAAGGTTTCATGTCATGCCACGTCTCAACCAGCAACGGTATCCACATTACGGACACAAAATAATGCGCCCCCGTACCATCAAGTGTGTAATATGTGTGAAAATACAACTCACAAAATTTACTCTTGCCCAAATTTTTTAGCATTGAACATTTCTGATAGGAAGACCTTTATTGCCAATAAGCAACTCTGCTTTAACTGTTTGGGAAAAAACCATTCATCACACACTTGTTTTTCCAGAACAAATTGTACTATGTGTAACCAAAGGCATCATTCTTTATTACATGACATCCCTGCTCAATACCAACCACAACAACCTTATCACACTCCTTACCAACCACAACAACCTTATCACACTCCTTACCAAAACACTGCATCCAGTTTCACTACTCCCCCTCCTCAAAGCTTTAATAATTAAGGGGCAGTAAGTAAAAATTCAGCAAACCGGTCAAGTTGACTATCACAAACATCTTTATCTGCAACAACTACTCATACAACAAGCAACTACGTGCTACTGGCTACTGCTCAAGTTAATGTAAAAAAAAATTCAGGAAAAACAATTCGTGCAGAAGTCCTTTTAGATAATGGCAGTCAGATGTCATTTGTCACTGATCACTTTTTTAATAAATTAGATCTAGATTGCAATCAAAGTTCAATTCAAGTAACAGGCATAGGCCAAAACGAGCAGACAGTCAGGGGCGTAGTTGACTTAAATCTTACTTCGCTTCATCCACCTTTTTCACATTTCTACGCCACTTGCGCAGTTATACCTCAAATAACATACAAACTCCCACAGTTATCATTGGATTCCAAAACAATAAAAATACCTAGTCATTTGGAATCCCAGCTTGCAGATAAAGATTTTCATATACCTTCAACCATAGATATCTTGCTCGGAGCAGATCTCTATTATAACTTAATTAAGCCAGGCATTCATAAACTAGGTCTAGGATTGCCTACCCTAGTCAATACTCATTTTGGGTGGATTATAGCAGGTAATTTTCCTGGTTCACCCCAACCACACAAATATTCTCATCATGTACAGTTCCCCAGGAAGGATCTAAAAAATCTAAAAAATCAGAGTACAGTTCGTGCGGGCACAAAATTGTTGTCTGGTACTAATCACATTCATTTTGCAACCCCCACATCTGAAATAAATTTAGAGGGTGGAAGCGGTTCATCAAATCAATCATCAACCTTTTCGGGTGGGTTTGACGACCCCTTGATCAGCCCTTTATCAAACATACATATTTCAAACATTCATTCAAACACCCCCAACGCACAAGAGGTGCTTGGTGGTGATCAATCAAACTTTTCAACCCCTATTCCTGACCAAGAGTCAGAGGATAGTAGCGGTGTTTCAAATCATCTTTCTTATCAACAATCAACCTTTTCGGGTGGGTTTGACGACCCCTTGATCGGCCCTTCATCATACACACTTATTTCAAACATTAATTCAAACACCCCCAAGGCACAAAAGGTGCTTGGTGGTGATCAATCAAACATTTCAACCCCTATTCCTGATCAAGAGTTAGAGGATAGTAGCGGTTTTTCAAATCAAACTTCACATCACTCATCAAACATTCATTCTAACAGTTCGGACACAGAAACCAAACTTGTGTATGATACCAGTCAACACCAAATTTCAAATCCCAGCTCAGCAAAAGAAGCTGAAATTAGCCTACATTTTTCACAACATGTTCCAAACGTTTCTTCTCATGATGTCAAATTGGATAATCCCTTCAACCTTCTATTTGACAACAACGTTGCTTTGCACATTGCAAATCAGGGTCAAATTGACAACCCTTTCAAACTTTTAATACAAGATAACGTAGAGAAATCACCTACTACCACGCCACTGTCCACTGACCAGCTTTTGGAGCGGTTCTGGATACAGGAGGAAGTGGAAAACAAAATGGTTTTATCTGAGGATGACCAACTAGCTGAACAAATTTTCAAAAATACAACCATCCAGTTACCAAATGGTAAATTTCAAGTCAACTTGCCGCTTAAGAATGAATTGGCTTATATTCAATTAGGAGATTCTTTTCAAATAGCAAAGCATCGTTTTTTGTCATTAGAACGTAAACTTCACAAAAACCCTCAACTTTTTGCAGAATATAAAAAATTCATCGATGAATACTTGCAGCTCAATCATGGTCAAATCATACCACTTCAATTAAAAACTGTAAACAACGAACAGAAATATTTTGCACCACATCTTTGTGTCATTCGTGATCAAAGTGTTTCCACCAAGCTCAGAGTTGTGTTCGATTTCTCTTGTCAAACCACATCTAAACTGTCATTAAACGACATTTTGTTAACAGGGCCTCGGGTCCAACCTGAGCTGGTTGATATCCTACTTAGATTCCGCACATTTAATTATGTTTTGACAGCTGATATCCAGAAGATGTACAGGCAAATAGTAATGAACCCTGCACACAATTTTTTGCAAAATATATTATGGCAAAATTCACCAACCGACCCACTCCAATGCATTGAGTTAACATCTGTTAGTTTTGGGCAAAAGAGTGCTCCTTACGTTGTTTGTCGTGTTTTTAACGAAATTGCTTTCCAAAACCCACATCGGGCTCTGGCTTCTCAAGCCCTCCTTGAACAAACTTATGTCGACGACATTTTAGCTGGTGCAAATACCATCGATGAAATTACACAACTAAAAAATGAATTAATTTAATGTTTAAGCCCCCATAGTTTCGAACTACACAAATTTTGTTCAAATGTAAAATTATCAAAATCAGTCAGTCTTCCGAAGTAAAAGATCTTAACCTAGAGGATGCTCCTTGCAAGATACTAGGTCTCAAATGGGATCCCAATTCAGATTCCCTTCAAATATCCTCTCATTCATCCCTTCCAACACAGCAACTTACTAAACGCATAATTTTATCAACCATTTCAAGCTGTTTTGATCCGTTAGGGTTGGTCAACCCCTTGCTTGCTCACGGCAAGTTGATCATGCAGCAGCTTTGGTTATTAAAATTAGGGTGGGATGAAATCATCCAAGATCAAAAGGTATTACAAGAATGGAGCGAGTTTTGTAAGAATTTAACTGTTCTGCATGATGTAACGATCCCTAGACAAGTAATGTTAAACAAAGAAGTTTCACGTGTCGAACTTCATGCATTTTGTGACGCTAGTTCCGTCGCCTATGGTTGTAACATTTATGTACGATCAGTTTATTCGGATAATTCGATCCATTGTTCATTGCTCACGTCAAAATCAAGGGTAGCACCCATTAGTAAAATACTTACCATCCCAAAATTAGAACTGTCGTCAATGGTGTTGTTGTCCAGGTTGGTATCTCGAATCATTCAAAATTTGAAAACAAAGATTCATTTTAACTCTGTCAACTTGTGGACAGATTCACACATTGCTCTGTCTTGGGTAAGGGGACATCCTTCTCGATGGTCAGTTTTCGTTAGCAACCGTGTATCCCAAGTCCAAGAACTTACCAACGATTTTCATTGGAGGCATGTAAGATCCGAAAAAAATCCTGCAGATTTGCTGTCTCGAGGACATTTTCAAAAAGACAAGCTTGAGTTCTGGTTCAGTGGGCCACAATTTCTTAAAGAAAATCACACCAATTTTGATCAACTTGATACTTTTAAATTAGTTACAGCTCTCCCAGGGTCAAAAAAGACAGTTCTTCAAACTGTACGCGTCACCCCTGACCCCTGGGTCACCTCCTTCGATACGTTCAATTCTTTTTCCAAACTTGTCCGATCTTTCGCATATTTGTTTCGTTTTTTGCACAATGTACGCCACCCAGGTGAAAAAATGACAGGAGCCCTTAATACTAGTGAAATTGATAATTCGTTAAAATTCATTTTATCTAAAATTCAATCCAGTTATTTTAGTACAGAAATTACTGGTTTACAAAATCAAAAGCCTATAGCAAATAAACAAATACGATCATTAAACCCTTTTATAGACAATCAAAATTTAATTCGAGTAGGAGGAAGGCTTAAGCATTCTGACTTACCTTATGACCACAAGCACCCTATCCTATTGCCAAGTAAATGCAAGATCACATCTCTAATTCTCAATTCAAACCACATCCGTTTGGGTCACAGTAGCCCTCAAAATGTTCTTTCAAATGTTAGATTGCGTTACTGGCCATTAGATGGCTTGCGAGAAATAAAACGAATTATTTCCAAATGCACAACTTGTCATAAATTTCATGCTCAGAAACATTTTCAAATCATGGCAGATCTCCCCTCTTATCGTATTACTCAGGCTCGACCATTTCAAAGGGTGGGCGTCGACTTCGGAGGACCTTTCCTCATTAAGTCTTCTACTTTAAAAAAGGCCCCCATTCAAAAATGTTACCTTTCGCTATTTGTATGTGTCGGAGTCATGTAGTTAACCTGGTATGTTATATCGGAGTATGAATGTGAATAAAAGGTTTTGCTTTTTCTGTGACAAATATATTTTTTGTTGACAAGTTATATTTATTTATATCTGTCTAAAACTAAAAATCACATGGTACCGTAATAAAAACAGAGGCAGTACACTACAAATACTCCCCCCTTAAACAAAAACAATATTATTTAATTGATTACAATAGTATATTATGCAACGATCATGTAATGATGGTTATTAATACACGAGCATTAACCGGGATACGAAACGAGCCAAAGGCGAGTTTCGTATGGTTTATGCGAGTGTTTTAATAACCATTACATGAGAGTTGCATACGCTATTTTTTCTACACTTGATAAATAATCAAGACCTATAAATATTCTATTTATATTGGCATTGAACACAATAACAGTAATTACTCGTATTTCTATAAAAAATTCTACAAAATTGTAATTAATGGTATTACCTTGGGTATTGGTATTACCACAGATTTTTGGTGCAAAATATTTTATACTGCATTTTCTCCTTTCTCCGATATGTGTGGAGGAGTCTTCTATATCGCTGATATCAGACATTTTAATATTATAATTATCGAAGTTTAGCTATCTACGAAAATTTAATACGTTTTGACAACTAAAACAATTACATAGGAATTTAGGACAAACGTCAAACATCATGCTTGATTGAAAAATTGTAGGTTTCTATTGATTAAAAATCTGTATCATAATGAAAAATCTGTATCATAATGAAAAATCTGTATCATAATGAAAAATCTGTATCATAATGGGTATCATTATGAAACGGATTATGGGCATATAAGTGCATTATTATAATACGGGTGTAGAAAAAAGAGACTTTCTTTTTGGGTTTACCTGAATCTACTTCAGGGATATGTTTTGAAAGGAAAAAAGCTGGTTTAATTCTGTCAATGCTAACCACGTATTCTCTATTGTCTTTATTAATTAAAAAATTCTTGTCAAAACGTTTTATAACTTTGAAAGGTCCTTCAAAAATGGGCGATAATGAACTTCGAAAACCTTCTGTTTTAATAAAAACATACTCACAGGTGTCTAACTCTGACGAAATAAATGTGGTTTGAGTTGAATGATGTCTTGGATTTGTTGGCTTAATATTATTAAAAATATCGTGAAGGCTACTTAATAAAGGGTTAATCTCAAGGACATTCTGACTTTGGACGAAAAATTCACCTGGGAGGCGTAAAGACTAGCCATATACGAGTTCAGCCGAGGAACACCCAATGTCCTCCTTAACTGCGGCGCGGATGCCTAATAGAATTAAAGGTAATTCTTTCCAATTGGTGGTGTTTCCTCTAGCTATTAGTGCAGACTTCATAGTGCGATGAAATCTTTCCACCATACCATTACTCTGGGGGTGATAAGCAGATGTATGAATTTTATGACAACCAAAAAATTTTGTAAATTGTTCCATTAATTTAGATTCGAACTGCCCACCCTGGTCTGTCGTAATGGTATGAGGAATACCAAATCGGGAGAAATATTGTTGGAATAAAATTTTAGCAACATTTTCTGCACTAATATTACTAAGAGGGTATGCTTCAGGCCACCTCGTGAACCGTTCGACTACTGTCATGATATAATTGCATCCTCCTGATTTAGTCAGAGGCCCGACTAAGTCGACATGAATGTGTTCAAAACGACCTTTAATATCAAATTTGCCAATAGGGGCTTTAGTATATCTATTAACTTTAGTTAGCTGACAATTAACGCAAGATTTTGTCCATTTAGTTATGTCAGAATTCATCCGAGGCCAATAATATCTAGATCCTATTAACTTTTTTGAAGATTTAATTCCAGGATGAGAAATACCGTGAATATTCGAGAAGATAGTAAATCTAATATTTTTAGGAACATATGGACGATATTTACTTGACGAAACTTCGCACCAAAGTTTTGTTTCCAAAAGTGGTATATCTATTTCTTGTAATTTGTGATAGCTGTTATCTTTCTGACTACGCAATAATTGTTGCAACTCAATGTCATCATTTTGGTATTGTTTAAAAGACTTTATATCTAGCTGGATAAAATTCGAGGGGGTTAGTTGTGGCAACATTTCTGGGGAAGTAATTTCTTCTAACCGAGATAATGTGTCACTAACCACATTTGATTTGCCCTCGATATGCTGAATGTCTGAAGTAAATTGAGCAATGAGTTCTAAGTATCGAAACTGACGTGGACTTTTTTCGGTTTTCGAGGTCAAAACGTTGGTAAGAGGTTTATGATCCGTAAAAACCGTAAACTGATAGCCTTCTAACAAATGACGAAAATGTAAAATAGCAGAATAAATTGCAAAAAGTTCTCGGTCGAAAGTGGAATATTTCATTTGGGTTTTTGATAACTTTTTTGAAAAATATGCGAGAGGTTCCCACGAATTATCAGAAAGTTGTTCTATGACACCACCTATGGCATAACCTGATGCATCTACTGTTAAGGACAATTTGCAGTTTGGGCGAGGGTGTACTAATAGCGATGCTTGGGCTAAACCGTTTTTAGCGGCGATAAAACTATCTTCATGTCTTTGTGACCACTGTGAAATCGTTTTATCCCTCTGATTTTGTAAAGAAGTCATCAGATCGTAGAGCGGTATCAAAACATTAGCGAAATTTGGAATAAAACGATGATAAAAATTTATCATTCCAACGAAACGCTGGAGATGTTTGAGAGTCTGGGGGCGGGGAAACTTTTTAATAATTTCTACACGCTCCTCTGATGGCAGAATACCTTCCGCAGATACTAAATAACCTAGAAAGTTTAATTGAGGAACTCCAAAGACGCTCTTACTAAGGTTGAGGTTAATTCCAAAAGAATTTAGCCTTTCGAATAATATTGTTAAGTGTTGAAGATGTTCTTCATTATTTTTACTGGCTATTAAAATATCGTCTATGTAGACATAGCAAAAATCTAGGTTTTGTAAAACTTGATTAATAAATCTTTGGAAAGTTTGGGCCGCATTTCTTAACCCAAACGGCATACGAAGGAACTCGAATAATCCAAAAGGTGTTACAATAGCGGTTTTATGAATATCTTCCTCTGTCATAGGGATTTGGTGATAAGCCCTAACCAAATCAATCTTTGAAAATATGGTACAACCGTGTACATTTATGTTGAAATCCTGTAAGTGAGGAAGTGGATACCTATCCGGTATAGTGACATTATTTAGTTGTCTGTAATCTCCGCAAGGACGCCAGTCACCTGGATCTTTTTTGGGAACCATATGTAATGGTGATGCAACAGAAGATGAGGATGGCCTACAAATGCCTAAAGCTACCATTTGTTCAAATTCTGCTTTGGAATATTATATTTTGAAGTATTAAGACGTCGAGCGTGCGACGATGGTAAGTGACCATTTGTTATAATTTGATGTTTTACAGTATGTGTGATAGGTAAGGAATAGTTCGGAGGAGAAGTTAAATTAGGGAAATCCTGAATAAGTTTAGCGAATTCATTTTCTATGGTTAAAATTTTTGGGGATAAAGGGATATTATTTTCAGAGATAAACCCGCTTACCGAAAGTTTCGTTTCATTGTCAATTAAACATTTATTTTTTAAGTCAACTAATAACCCAAAATAAGAAAGAAAATCTGCACCAATGATAGGGTGCGAAATATCGGCCACCGTAAAAACGAAAGGAAAAACTCGTCTGAGGCCTAAATTAACCTTAAGGAATTGTTTTCCAAATGTATTAATGGTGGAACCATTCACTGCTGTAAGAAATAGATCATCTGATTTTTTAACATTTTTAAAAACATCACGAGGAATGACTGAAATGTCAGCCCCTGTATCGATTAAAAAATTAAATTTATTATTTGCATCAAAAATAAATAAGCGATGGTTTACATTTTTTGTAGATCCACTCGCTACCGCCGAAGCTTTGGAGTCTACTCGTTTTTTGGTTCTGGATGTTTAAGGGTTTCGTATAAAATGCACCAAGGTCCTCCGCATCTGATAGCATTCTTTTGAAATTTTTTGTGATAATAACAAATTTTCAAGTTATTTACTGACTGTTGAGATCGGTTTGGAGATTTGCTCCTAGAGCGATTCCCGTGTCTACAGAAATCACATGTACTTTCATTAATAGTACTAAAACAATGAGAAGGACCTGGGGATTGGAGAGAATTAATCTGTGATTCTAGAAAATTTTGTTTATCGGAAATAGTTTGTAAAAGTCTACTACAATTGATAGAAAACTCACTAAATGCTTTGGTCAATTCAGTAATGGAATCTAATGAACTATCTGGTTTGACCTGAGACCCTGAATTGTTGAATGTAAACGGTGGAAAATCATGTATTGAACTAATATTCACCGGCTTATAGGTCTCCCAAATCTTGTCCGCTAAGTCGAGAATATCATAGAGAGTATCTTTACCAGAAGCTGTAATAGCAACTAAAATTGTTTTTGGTAAGCGTCGCTTCCAAAGTTTTATCAACAAATCTTGGCTGACCATTTGAGAGCCTCCAACCATACCTAGCATTTCTCTATAAAATTCTGATGGTTTTCTATCACCTAGCTCGGAATTTGATAGGAGTTCGTCTAAACGTTTTTCCTCGCTTAAAGTTAAACGAGAGATAATGGTTTCTTTCAAAATTTTATAGAGATTTTCTTCTGGTGGATTAGTTATGACATCGTAAATGGTTGAAATAATATTAAAAGGTAAATTCGAAATAATGTAGTTGTATTTAGTTTTGTCTGAAGTTATCCTTGATAAAGCAAATTGTGATTCAACTTGTGTAAACCAAATTTCTGGATTTGGGGTCCAAAAGGGTGGTAATTTTAAAGAGGAAAGTGTGCGTTCGACATTGACAGAATCACCGTTCCCTGAAATATCTTCAGTTTGTGACATTATATAAATTAGTTAAATTTAAATAAAAATGGTTTTAACGATATTGAATTGAATATCTAATATTAGGTACTTATCTACTGCTACTAAAATACTTAAATTATTTATCTTGTTAGAATTGGTACAGGATATATCTTGAAGTCAGGACAGTATATGTTGAACCATGGATAGAAGATGGGGTCATTTACAGGAACTCGTATTGATCGGCTAGCAAAATTCTTTAAATTCTTACAGAATTTTGTAAAAATGGGAAAACGTTCGGGGTCACCAATTTGTCGGAGTCATGTAGTTAACCTGGTATGTTATATCGGAGTATGAATGTGAATAAAAGGTTTTGCTTTTTCTGTGACAAATATATTTTTTGTTGACAAGTTATATTTATTTATATCTGTCTAAAACTAAAAATCACATGGTAACGTAATAAAAACAGAGGCAGTACACTACAGTATGCATGGTCACAAAGGCTGTTCATTTAGAGCTAGTTTCTGACCTTACCACCGAAGCCTTTTTAGCAGCGTTAAAACGCCTAATCGCCCGTCGAGGGTGCCCAACACTCATTTACAGTGACAATGCCACAAATTTTCAAGGAGCCAAAAATCCAGCTCAGAGATCTTCATCAATTTCTAGTTAATGACGATAATATGAAGTCAATCCAGTCTTACCTTCTTGCCACTGAATCAGAGTGGAAGTTCATTCCTCCACATTCACCACATTGGGGTGGATTGTGGGAATCTGCAATAAAAAGTGCAAAATACCACCTGGTTAGGCTTATAAGAAACTCTATTTTCACCTTTGAACAACTATCAACTGTGTTCTCACAGATAGAAGCCATCTTGAATAGTAGGCCGCTTTGCTCCTTATCAAACGATCCTTCAGATCTCAACTCACTTACACCAGGACATTTTCTTATAGGCGCGCCTTTGATGTCCTTTCCAGAAAAAAATCTCGCCGAGATTCCTTCCAATCGCCTTAAATTTTGGCAACAATGCTCAAAGTTACAACAACAGTTTTGGAACCGATGGAAAGTCGATTACCTTAACAGGTTACAGAACAGGCCCAAATGGATGGAGCCTACACCTGAATTCAAAATCAACGATTTAGTATTGTTAAGGGAAGATGACACCCCTCCATTAAAGTGGCCTTTGGCAAGGATATTGTAGTTGATCCCTGGAAAGGATGGCAAATCACGCTCAGTGCGCATCAAAACCCAAGATGGAGTCTACGTGAGACCAATTGTTAAATTGTCCCTTGTGCCCAACACAGAGCTTTAGATTTTAAGTTAGGTACCTACTTTCGCATAAGGTTGTTAAATACGCAGTTGGATTAGGTCGTATCCAAATGCTCCACGAAAGGAAACGCTAGGATCTTGATCTGGGATAGATTCGCGAGTGACCTGGTCAATAACCTTACGCCATTTTTCCTTTATTTTTCCTTACTTATTGTTTATCAACTTGGTTTTCGTTTTATGAATCTGTCATATGTTTGAAATCATGCGTGGCTTGCGCAACAAACACCTGAGAAACTAAACTTTGTTATTCATACATCGTGTCAGTGCGATAACACTGGCTGGTCCTTCGAGTTTTTTCCAAGATATTTTTATCATTGTTATTCATTTTAATTTCTCATCATTCAATGTTGTTTTCCTTTGTGTTGCGCGCGCCAGTATGGTTAAATTCTACAATTTCACCAGTAAAAACATCAACAAATTAATATTTTACATCTACTAAATAAATAAACAATTCTCAAATAGTTCGACTGCTTTTTACCCTAATATAATGTGAAGTCATAAAACTATAAATAGCATTTTTCTCAGAATACCGAACGTCGAACACCTGTGTTTTCAGGTGCACAGCGGTGCATTGGAACAAAATGAGTGTCCGGCGCATAGTTAACGAAGCACAAATGACGTATTTCATTATGTCATGATGTTTTCATTGGTTGAAACCGAATAGGTTCGTCGACTATGCCCCGGACACTCATTTCGTCTCAACAGTATATATTAGGGTGAGCTCGACGCGAGGAATTCAGTAGTTGTCTTATTGCCACCAACGATCAAAGATTCAGTTGTCCTTTTGCCATCATCGCGTTCAGGTGCTTTCTGCCGACGGCACGTTACTTTCTACATTTTTACAAGCGTTTAATGCATTTTATTTTCTGGTGAAAGTTATATCTTCTATAATTATTATGGAATAAGAAGTTCTACAAACAAATGTTTTCAAGTTGGTAACTAAAAAATCAACTGTATTAGTAAATCAAATTGTGATGAACTAAAATTGTACATATTTAAAACTGTTTAGTGAAGATAAGAAAATTATTATATCTAAATGGAATCAACCACTATTTATTTACTTCAGTGAAAATAGTAAATTAAAAACACTTCTTTTTCTACTACCTATGATGACTCGTTAGTTATTTCTACAAAAGAACCCAATTCTTCTAACACCAGCGACATATGCTACAGAACATTTTTACCAAAGAAATATTCGGAAGTAACACCGGTATTTTTTCAGTGACTAATAATTTAAGAGAATCGGCAAATCTGGCAAAATTGCAAATATCAAATCTGGAATCACCGCATCCCAAAATAGGTGTACCCCAAATTTTGTACAATTAGGACTAGCAATTTACGAGATAATTGGCCGTTTCCAGACTTTTGGGCCACTCTGTATATCCAAAAATAAGAAAATTATTATCCCCATTTAATTTACTCCGTTTACTGGCCTATAATAATAATTGTTATGAGTAATTAGTCTCAGACTTTTATCATTACATAAAATATATTATCCTCCATCAACATCCAAAATAGAAATAGTGCCATCGTCAATGTGATAACCCTGATTGTGAGTTCAAGAAGTGATTTTTTGTGTACTTCAGTTCGGTTGATTCGTAAATATAATTAATTCTAGGAGATAATTAACAAGACTTAATTATTTTTCACGAATATGGAACGTTATACAAATTCGCCTGATTATTCTGAAGAATCAGATAATGTGAGTATGTTATTTGTCACTAATATAATTTATTATTAATTATTAGTAAAAATAACATCTACAGCAGACTATTTCTTTACTAATATTCTACTTTAAATTACTAATTGTGTACCATTTTTGTACATATTATTAAATAAATATATTATGAAAGGTTTTAATTTGTATGCCATTAGATAGGTAATTAAACTATTAACCCTTAGATATTTAAAGTTATCAACTATTTCAGAATATTATTTTCCTACTTTTATTTATTTGGATACAGTAATCAATTCTATGGTTTCTAGCTATCTAGTAAACAAAAAATAAATGCAGTAAAGAGCTTCAGCCCGAATTTTCGGCGGTGGCCATTGCCATTAGCCCTTCTAGTTAGGACTATGAATAATGAGTGATAGACAAAAATTGTTCCTAAAGTAGGCTTTGGAAAAAAAGTACGTACGTCGAGTATAGAATGTTTCTTCATTTTAAGTGACACTTTGGATTTTATTCAGAGCCTCGCATACCTGGTTATCATGGACATGAATCGTATCTCTGTCTTTGTCGGTCATGGCCTAATTTAAAAACAGTTTTTGTGGATTACTCTTTAGTTCTACATTCAAACTGAATGTGTGAAATCGTGCAATATTTAGTAGTGGCACTTGTTTTTTTGAATTCGAGAATCTTAAAGTAAAAAAAGTCCATAAATTTTAAAATACTACAAACTCAAAGGTAATTTCCAATTTCTCTAAAATTTATTTTAAAATATTTCATGATATCATGGTATTTACTTTTTGTGGTATCTCCAGTGTAAAAAAGTCTAAGCAAACCTTATTTATTAGTAGAAACATTTTTACACTTTGAAGGTACACTCACAATTTATTTTGCTTGTTAAATAAATACGATTCACGTTGAGCAATTATAAAAAATAACTTTGTTTTAATATAAAATAGATATTTTTACAAGTATAGTTAGCTCCATCCGTGGACATACTATATTGTTCTTTATGTAATGTAATACAGAAAGGTTGAAAATGAGGTTATAGTAAAATCTCAATCAAGATATGGAAATTACAAATAAAATATTTATATTAATTTATTAAAATTTTACTTGAAATCAAGTACAAATATCACAAAAGTAAAGGTAGATATATCACAAACGCAATTATACATGTGCGATAGTAGAAGTTATGGTTCAAATGAAAGGAGTAAATTCATTATAATGGAAGTAGTTGGTTTCTCGAAAAAATGCTCGGACAGGTCAATTTTGTTTACTTAAAGCGCAATTTTTTAAATAAAATTCAATTTTCCCCCACTTCCCATTTTTGGGCAGTGACATCATTGACAATTTTTTTAAATAGCAGCCCCAATTTTTTTTTCTTGATTTTGATTGATCTTGCAATTTCCTACTCGGAAACATAATATTTGAAATATCTGACATAACAATTTTTTTTGAAAAAAAGTCATTTAAAGATCAGATACATAAATTTTATGTTATTTTAAAACACAATAAAATAATAAAAGATAATTACTTGTAATTAAGTGCTTAAACTAAAAAAAAAAAAAAATAATAATAATAATAATAATAATAATAATAATAATAATAATAATAATAATTAATAATAATAATAATAATAATAATAATAATAATAATAATAATAATAATAATAATAATAATAATAATAATAATAATAATAATAATAATAATAATAATAATAATAATAATAATAATAATAATAATAATAATAATAATAAAAATAATTTAATGACAATTTCACAAATTCTTTTTATTATTATTATTTTCTTAGATTAAGCATTTAATTACAAATAATTATCTTTTATTCATTTATTGTGTTTCAAAATAACATAAAATTTATGTATCTGATCTTTAAATTACTTTTTCAAAAAAAATTGTTATGTCAGATATTTCAAATATTATGTTTCCGAGTAGGAAATTGCAAGATCTATCAAAATCAAGAAAAAAAATTGGGGTTGCTATTTAAAAAAATTGTCAATGACGTCACTGCCCAAAAATGGGAAATGGGGGAAAATTGAATTCTATTTAAAAAATTGCGCTTTGAGTAAACAAAATTGACCTGTCCGAGCATTTTTTCGAAAAGCCAGCTACTTCCATTATAATGAATTTATTCCTTTCATTTGAACCATACTGTATAATCACTGAACGATTGGAGAAAAATAGCTAAATAGTATAATAAGGTACCGATATTACAAGGTTCACTAGAAGGCTGGCGATCGCCCATGTTAATTCCCCGTATATGCAGAGGTTACTTTTGACGAAGCTTTCGGGAAAAGTATACTTCGTAGCATTACTTTTAATATAGCAATCAGTTCTTGAATTATGCCTACGGATTGTAAAGGAACGGAGTTTTTTAAAAATACTCGAAAAATGACTTTGATCATCGGTATCCAAACCACATAGAAACCCTCGACTTGTCGACGTATTTACTTCAAAACTAAACATATTTAGACGTTTTCTTTTCGTTACCACCCGTACAACTAACATATCAAATAAATGAAACAAATCGCACTTCAAAATAATGTTCGGTTTTCCTGAAAGCTTGGTTTGAAATAAAAGCTAATTATTAATTCAACTAATCGGCTAGGTACAACGCAGATGAAAGATGGTATACACCGTATCCAAAGCTTGTAGAATTCTGTGCACTAAGAAGTTCAAGGTAATTTCACAGATGGCGCTATAAAACCTTTGTTATGGGTATTATCGTTGTATGAAGATATATAGTAGGGTAACCTTATGGACTTATCATTGGAGGACGATGGACATAGAATGTAGATGGCGATACTGTACTTATGTCCAAGTCAGGTCTTTAGGTCATGTCTGTGCTTGAGTATGAATTATAATTTAAAATCTTCTTTTTCATTTCTACTTGTCTTCGGTAATGTATTTTTATAGTTACAATTTACTATTTCAAATTATTACAAAAGCACAGAATACAGGGTATTTGAAGGTCACATAAAATGCGAAAATAATCGATATAATAAAATAAACCAGTTTTTGTTTGAAAAAGATTGAATTAGTTGAGATTGGGTGGAATTTTACTATAATAGGGAACATTTTTTTCTATAATGTGGTTGGATTTTTGATATATCGCTGATGGTTAATTAAACTTGAGTTGTACGCTGTTAATTTATATTCACTTTTATTTAATGGTATCATCAAATTAAGAATAGGACACGAACAACTGAATATTATTGTTCAAAATGAGACGAATAGACGAAAATAAAAAATGTTTGGATAAAATGTTCTGAAATACAGGATGTTAAGTTGAAAATTAAAAAAGTAATAATGGGTAAATATATAGGTAGTTATAATTTTATTATTCAATATAATTTTACTAAAATCGGCACTGACAAAATTTAACTAACAGATTTTTTTGCTGTTAGGTAAACTTATAACATAATACCAAACACGTTTAGTGAAATTATACTAAGTAATAAAAACATGTAAGCCACTAATTTTCAGTTTTCAACTTTTGACACCATTTGAAAACGAATCGAGTACCAATTTATGGTAGGCACATTTAGGAGTATTATTTTCGAAAGGCAAAATTAAAAATTTTTCATTCTTTTTTTTGTACATGGAAATACTTTGCTGCATGTCCTACAATGATGAAGCTCTCAACGAAGGCGTCTTAAAAAATAAATTATAGAAAATGCGAATGTTACATATTTGATTAGATAATTAACATTGACATAAACTTTCATTTCTCAGGACGTTAAGTGCTCAACTTTGGGTTTCGTAAAGATCAGTTACTGACTACTACTATTTTTTTCTGAACTGTTATCAAAATACTACAAAATTTAGCAGAAAGATTGCATTAATTATATTTTTCATATTTTTTCCAAAATAAGAAAGAATGTTTTTATATGTAATTGAATCTGGGTTGGGAAATCCAAACTTGAATGCTTAACGACTTAAGTCTTGAAGGCACTTATATCAAGTTAATTATCTAATCAAATATGTGACGTGGCTTTTTAAAATACCATCATTGTGCGCTCCACTGCGTGTCCATCTTCTACAAGAGAAAAAAGGAGGAAACATTTGTAAAGTTGCCTTGTACAAATGTGTACCAAAAGAGGGCAACTGGGTCTCGTAAGCCTTTTTCGTTTAATCGTCTCATTATTTGAACACTAAGCGCCAGCATGGGAAATATATGTTAAAGTTAGTTTTAAGAACTTTTTACATTCAAATAAACAAAAACAATTTATAAATCTATTATTAAAATCTGTGTTGGAATAAAACATAAAATTATTGAATTTGAAAGATAATATTCTAAAAATGGAAAGGACTTCGGTCGAGAGCCTATTGGACTGAATATTCAGTTTAAAATCGTTTCTCTGGCCTATAAATCTTCAATTGTTTCAAAAAGAATAAAATAAAGTAGTTCTGTCTAAAACTAAAATAAATTTGCTATCTCGAAGTCCCCATCGATTATTTCCAAACTTTTCTTTAACGTCTTAGTTGTAAGTTTTATATTACATTTTTTTTAATTTGCTATTTCTGTGGAATCATTAATTTTCACTTGCGTTATTGTTCTTCTAAAAAAGCGAAATATGACTCACGTTTTGCTTAATTGGCTTTAATTTTTGAGATAGTCAACCAGTCAAAATAAAAAAAATTCAAAAAATAATAAGACATTAATTTATTTATTTAATCAGTTTTGTCTGAGCTAACTAAAAGGCTGTATTCTATAAACAATGAAAAATAGTGATTGTTGTTTTGAACTACTTAAAACATTTTCACTCGAATGGCGTGCGTGATTCAATTTAAAAATACTTTCCAGAATAAAACCACGTGTTACAGTTTTGACTTCATTTATTACTGAACAGCCAAGTCATATACAAAAACGTTAATCCAAAATCTAAATTAAAAGTAATAACAAATTGCCTATCTACTAGGGTCGGTAACCAAACGTATAAACAGAATGGGCGGATTTTGTTCATACTTAACATTACACTCGCGCACTGACACTTAACCTGGATTAAATATAACTGCAAATACAAATATTTACAAACAAATATACTTTTCCAAACAGTGATAAATTGTATAAAAAAAATGTTTTTTATAAGAATTTCTTTTATGTTCAAAGTTAGGACTTTATAATATTGTGTCGTTCATAGAATTCTGTACTAAATAAGAGCACTGATTTTGGAAATAAATTTTAACCATTTTGGCAAGTTGTTGAACCTTGTAACATTGCATAATGAAATATAAAGACTAACTGAATATGTTTGCCACAGATAGACCACTTGTAGGTCTATCGATTTCGTCTTGAGCTATTCCTAAAGAGTGGAGCTGTTGAAAACTTTCTTTCAAGGTGATTTATTTCAACACTCAGCCAGCCGAGAGAACATTTTTTCTTATATTCATGATCAACAGCCAAGATACATTTGGAAGTCGCTAATATATCCCTGTGACTATTTTTTTTTAATTTGTTTTCCAGTGTTGATTGTTGATTGATTTTTCCCTGATTAGTGATTTTCTTGTTCCTTAACTCAATATCTTGCAAACTGTTGATAGCTTTGATGAAATTTTGTAGCAAAGCTTGTTCAAATTTTGAAAACTATAAAAATATTCAGCTATTTTTATGGTTATAAACTTTTCCAACACTTAGTTCAGTTAGAGGTACTTAGATTACATGCAACATTTTCAGAAGCTTATTCCTTTTTTGTATCTACTTGGAACTTTTCAATTTATTTAAAACATTGGACATTGTTATCAGTTGTTATTAGGTATTCTTTGTTATTGTTTGTATATTTTGACATAACCGCACATAACCAAAATATTGA
The DNA here is from genome assembly GCA_927349885.1 of Psylliodes chrysocephalus. Lineage (NCBI taxonomy): Eukaryota > Metazoa > Arthropoda > Insecta > Coleoptera > Chrysomelidae > Psylliodes > Psylliodes chrysocephalus. Next base: position 1,065,665 of record OV651817.1, on the reverse strand, counting down.
CCAAAGTCCTTAACCACTTTTTATCACCTTAATCCAAAAATTGTATTTGTACGGTTTTGTCAACTGGAATAAATTTTCATTATTATGTTTAATTGTTCATGTCTTTTATCATGAATTGTTATTTTTAAATAAATAAAGATGTTTTTAACTATAATAGGTAGGTCATAGATAAACTTATCTATGAGGTAGGTGATAGAGGCCATGTGCCTGAACGAAAAGAAGACGTAGATGGCGTATCTGCATAGCATTAAAAATTGACTACTTCATTAAATCGTCACTAGATGCCGCTCGAGATTGCATCCAACACTTTTTACGGTTGCATTATCCTACTATATTATCTTCATACAACGGTATTATTGTAACAGTTTGATGCGACACAGGGCCAGAATAAATACAATTTTTATACGCGCGTTTTGAAATTTAATTAAATAAATAATTCAATGTATTATTAACAAAATATGGTTAAAAAATACGTTTTTCTACACCCGTATTATAATAATGCACTTATATGCTCATAATCCGTTTCATAATGATACCCATTATGATACAGATTTTTCATTACGATACAGATTTTTAATCAATAGAAACCTACAATTTTTCAATCAAGCATGCCCTTTGACGTATGCCTAGGTTCCTATGTAATTGTCTTAGTTGTCAAAACGTATTAAATTTTCGTAGATAGCTAAACTTCGATAATTATATTATCAACATGTCTGATATCAGCGATATAGAAGACTCCTCCACACATATCGGAGAAAGGAGAAAATGCAGTACACAATAATTTGCCCAAAAAATCTATGGTAATACCAATACCCAAGGTAATACCATTAATTACAATTTTGTAGAATTTTTTATAGAAATACGAGTAATTACTGTTATTGTGTCCAATACCAATATAAATATAATATTTATAGTTCTTGATTATTTATCGGGTGTAGAAAAAATAGCGTATGCAACTCTCATGTAATGGTTATTAATACACTCGCCTAAACCATACGAAACTCGCATTTGGCTCGTTTCGTATCCCGGTTAATGCTCGTTTATTAATAACCATCATTACATGATCGTTGCATAATATACTATTATTTGCGAATAAAATTTAACTTACTGCCATACTTTGTAATTATTGGTTTTAATTTTAATAATAAATACCTACTTAATAAATAAAACAACACTTTTTACCAAAGCTAAGTTTATACGAGTATATGCGTTTCTCCCTAGGTACTTTTTAATATTTTGTATTCTTTAAACAAACAAGTCAGAAAGTCTTTCCAGATATGTCTATTTGAAATTTTGATAAATGAACCTTGTAAGGTAATGACTTATGTACAGGATGGGCAACGGGTAACGCTTTTTTAATTTGGTGTCATCGGCGTCGACTACTACGGCCGCTAGCCTCGTGTTCTGTATAGGCTTTGTTACTGTTTCCCAGCGCCACTTTAGGAACAGCACTGTTAATTAGAACCCAACAGTGAATGGTCGAATGGGGAATCCTACCTATGCATTAGAATTATTAATTTGATTTTTTTTTTAAATTTGTTCTTACAACGAGATGTATGTCCGAAAAGATAACAATTTAAAAATAATTTTAATCATACAGGGTTCTCCAAAAAAGTGAAACATATCAAAGTTATGTTTTTTAAATGAAATGCCCTTTATTTTATTTTATATTTTAATTGCCCTCGCTTTTCCCATTATAACAATACCAAATAGTATGAGATCATACAGAGTATACGCTAATACCAATTTTATATGAAAATCGTATTAATCTCAATATACTGCAAAAGAAACAATTTAAATCCAATTTTTTGTGACAAAATAGTTTCGATATTAGTCTACATTTTATGCGGATACACTATTTTTTAATTCGAAACAAATCTGTACAGGGTAGGTCTAAATTAAAATACCTACATACTTTTCTCATTTAATTTTTAATTGAATTTGATATCACTAGCCACTTTTATTTGACGAATTTTTTTCTTCAAACGTAAATAACAGACATATTCCTTAAAGTAGAAAAACGACTCTGTATATGCCCAAAATCTAATCAACTCATTAGATGATGGATTAAAGCTTAAATTTTAAATTTATTGTTTTTCTCTGCATATATTTTTGAGGTATCGTGGATACAGACACATAGATACCATCAGACACCTACATACACGTATTCGCTCCGTGCGAAGTCATGGAAAGGGAAGCAAAAGCGATACTAGCGCTAGCTGCGGATAATTCGTGCATTTTAGGGCGATATTTTGTAATTTTGGCATATCAAATACACGTATACATTTTACTTTTTTTCAAAAAAAGTAGGTAAAAACAATACAATAAGCAACCGGAGTTGCTGTGTTGAAAATTGTACAAATACTAGCAAAAAAAAACAGTGAAACTTATATAAAAAATGTCAGTAGCAAAGTGGAAATTAAATCAAAGAAATAAATGGATAAGGTATACAATAAGAATAAAAATTACCTTTATTTTTGTAACAATAACAGTAATGCTGGAAATAGTAGACATCAGAAACTTGAAAGGTTTTAAATAAACAATAAATTATCATTTTACGATGTTCTTTAATATCCCTTTATTCTTAAATGTTCATTCAGCAAGGACTAGAATTTCACGATTTCTGCCTTTATTATATGTGGCTGGAATGCAATTTTGTAACTTACTGATGGGAAACCAGTTTTAATCATTCATTCTATGTTTTCTTTCGAACCAAAATGAAAATATAAATAACGATCCTTTTTTATACATTTTAACTTCACGCTATTATTAAATGGTATTTTTTTATTTTGACAGACTTAGGCAACTTCTCATACATTTTCCAGTAAATACTGTTGCCTGTCTATATTTTATTATTGATTTTTATTGATTATACATAATTTTCTTTAATTTAAACGATAAAAATATATATAATAATAATAATAATAATAAATTAATGTTTTACTTGTTTTACAAATCCATATACTTTTATTAAAACTAACATATATACTTTTTAATTACGAATTCTATTAAAAATTGTATTTGTCAGTATACACAGAAATAGTCCATTAGTATCAAAACGAATTGGCGCTGCTGTCGCGCACGGAGCGAATAGCGATAGCGATATTATGACATTCATGCATGAGAGATTGAGAGATATTTTTGGCATCAAGGTAATTTTTATATAAAATCAAAATCAAAAGAAAATGAAATTGGGATATGTACGCTTATTAACCCTCCAACTAGAATGAAGATATATAATGCTTGGCATTCTATATTATACTCTTTACAGTTTAACAGACCCTCCTTAACCCTCCATTTTTATTCAATTTTTGTTCAGAATCAATATGCTTTATCCCCTTATAGAGCTTAATTTTTACTAAAAATTTTAAGTTAATATCGCTAGTAGTATAACTAGTAGTCTAATACTCCATATTGCAGGAGTGCTAGTACTTTAATACACGCCTACAGACGGTCACGGTTTCCCATCGCCATTTAAGGATCAGCACTGGCAATTAGAACCCAACAGTGAATGGTTAGAGTGGAGAATCCTACATATGGAACAGAATTATTTTTAAATAAATAAATTAAAAAAATCCCTGCTAACGGTGGGGTTCGAATCGCGGACCCTTGGATTAAGAAGACTTAAGGTACCATTTGGGAACGAGCGACAAACGACAAGAGACCTAGACAGCAGTAAGGCGGCATATATTGTCATACTAAATCTGCTGTAGTCGGTCTCGTCTACCGAAATGTATAATTACGTGTTCATACGTGAAGAGACCGCTTTTGGTCTCTCGCTGTCGCGTCGCGTTTTGAAGTCGGTCTCGTCTTGAGAAATGGTATTGAAATGTTTATAATGTCCGACAAAATTGGAATCTTACCTTTAATTATTTTTTTATTGTTGCTTAGAGTTATTAGGTACTCTGTCGCGCAACTAAACAAACTGTTTGGGTTTTGTATTTAATGCAAGAACAACAATACATTATACATTTAATATTATTATAAAATATCAGTATTTACTTTAATCGTAGCTACGTGTTTTATTTTAAAAAATATTTTTTTTGATCTCTAAAGTAGCTGGTTTTTAAATTCTTTCTTTAAAAAAAAACCTTCTTTCTTCCTGTGTTTTTAATCTCAAACACCACCTCATACAACATTTAAAATAGTTATTTCCATGAACACTACTAGGGTCCGATTACAATTAGAAGGACACAACTACGTTATCATTTGGCACAGTATGTAGTTAATTAATTATCGCCGCCTACTGGGGTTAATATTATAGGAATCTAGGAAATATAGTATTATACCTAACAACTTACTTATTTTTTATTTATAAATAGTTATAGATAATATGTATTCGAATTTCGAATGCATATTATCTATAACTTTCAATAAACAATAATTAAGTATGTTTTTAGGTGTTAAACAATATTTCCTATACTTATATAATATTAACACTCCACTAAACCCCCAATAGGCGGCGATAACCAATTAATTACGTTGCCAAATGATGACGTAGCTGTGTTCTTCTAATTGTAGTGGTACCCTACAATAATATCAAGTTCAACAATTCTTTCAAAAACAATATTTTTCTGCATTGCGTGCCGATTTTCGAATGCAGTGGTTTGAAGTGGGGGCATTAGAGGAGATAACGGTTGTGAATTTCCGTGAAACTAAACTCGAGTGCCGAGAGCCCATAATATTTACTTGTTTTCTACCTGCAGTAGTTTTAAAAACAGTCCGTAAATATTTAAATAACCATAGATAAATAACTTTCGCTATTGCACCACTAAAATGTGAATACGCCAGGCCAACGTAAACGGACCATATACATTCTTATGTCGCATTTAAATTAAATAGCCACACCATGCAACTTTTAATATCCTAAATCTATATTTAAAATAATGGCTATACCTTTAATTTATTTGCACAATTGAGATGCAAATCCAAAAAAGTACCCGCTATTACGTTATCAATATTAATTTTTTCTACACCCACATGGATATTAGCTTATCTACGCACAGACTACAAAACAAAAAAGTATGTCATTGCGTTCAACCGAACGAATATATTTCATATCCATTCTAGGTAGCGAGAATACTACAAAAAAATGAAATACACCAATCACAGTTCATATTTTGGATACCCAACTACTATTATTTTTAAAATTTTAAAATAAGTGACAATCCTGCCAAACTAATTGTCAGTATATTTTTAGTTATTGAGATTAAATATACATTAAAATTAGTTATTTTTGTGTAGAATAGATAAATAATCGTAAATAACAGCATTTTTATTTTTATTTGAACCACATTTTTAAAAAAATAAATAAATTTACCAAAATCGTAAAACTGGACGTGGACGCGTGGCAGTGTACTTGACTTCCACGCGAAAAGCCGGGGAACGATTCTCGGCTGGCGATTTTTTTTTATATTTATTTGATTTTAAAAATCCGTAAAATTTATAAATTATTTTAAAATTAGTTATTTTGTCTTAATAACCTAAAATATTTTTTTTATATTATGTACAACTCGAGTGGATTGTCCACATCTCACTTAGACGATTGAGCACTCCCCTACTGCATCGTGCTTAAATTTTGTCTTCGTGCGATATAGCCATCACATTCACTCTTGTTGCACAAAACTACTATACCGGGTGTTCCAAATTAAAGTGTTACAGTTAAATACCGCCGAAAATATGCATTTTAGAAAAAAAGTTTCAGACAAAAGTTTTATAGTTTTTTGGGAGAAATATTTTGGCTAAATTCCTTTTTTTATAGCTGACCATAATATGGCCATATCGAGGTGAACAAAAGTTGTTTGTAATATAATTCTCTATAATTTTTATCCTATATATAATTTCTCGAAATTTGAAGAAAACTCAAAAACGGATAAAGAAAAAACATTAAATTTTAAACTTAAGTTTTATTTCGGCCTGACGTGAAATGATTAGATTGGACAAAGTCGGAACATCTGGGGGGGTACTTTATGGGGGGGCGTTTTTATATTTTATGGAATATATCTGTTATTTTTGTTTGGAGAAAAAAATTGTTCAAATAAAAGTTATTTCTAATATTATTATCTATAATTTTTGTTTTATATAAAATTTTCCTAAAATGGTTCGTATTCGAGAAATTTGACAAAATGTAAAAAAAATAATTTTTTATAAAAATTGCTCAAATAAAAGTTGTTTGCAATATAATTCTCTATAATTTTTATTTTATACATAATTTCTCTAAAATGGACCGTATTCGAGATATTTGAGAAAATGTGTAAATTTCGAATTTTGATGAAAACTCAAAAACGGATGAACGAAAAAACATTAAATTTTAAATTTTAAATTTAAGTTTTATTTTGGCCAGAGGTAAAATGATTAGATTTTGGACAAAGCCGGAACATCTGGTGGGGGGGGGGGTTTATATTTTATGGAATATATATTATAGAAAAATCTGTCGGGTTAATTGGTCTTGGTATATTGGACTCTGAACCAATATCTAGCAGTTTTTCCAAAGTCTTAAGTACAAAGGACATAAGACTTATTGGTCTTAGGGACTTTGCCGTTTCCTGTCCTATTTTCCCAGGTTTTGGTAAAAAAGTTACCCTAATATTTCTCCAAGCTTTTGGTATGTGTCCAAAGGCCAAGCTACTTCTGAGTATGTTACAGAGTCTGCTGTATAAAATATCAGGACCTCTTTGTAACATTATTGGATAGATCCCGTACATGCCCGGTGATTTATGTGTTTCGAATGAGCTAATTGTCCATTTCAGTTTATCATAGTTTACCACTTGTTTGGCTATCCTCCAATCTTCCTTGTTGGCTCTATTATGAGCTTCCAGTCCGTTTAGATTCCGGTTAGCCGGTGTATGTGCTATGGTTTGTGCAACAGGGAAGTGAATCCTGAAGAGTTCCCTTACTGTTTCCTTCCCTGTGATTGTGTACTCCCCCAGTTCGTTCTTAAGAGTGTTTATTGTGTGTTGTGTCTTTTAAGAGAATGTTTTGGATCCTGGCACATTCTTGAGTGCTTGCTATCTCCTCACAGTGACTTCTCCAAGACTCTCCTATATAGTTCCCATTCGCCGGTTATTTTAGCCTTATTAAATTTTTGCCTCACCTGTTTCCTTAGTAAAGCAAGGTCATCATTCCACCATGGAACTTTCCTGATAGAGTTCTTTGCTATTAAGGGACAGGTATCGTTGAAAGCGCTAATGACTGTGTCATTAAACTCATCCACAGCCATTTCTAGGTCGGTTGTTGTTCTTATCGTCTTTCTCGTCTTCGGAAGATTACATTCCAGGGAAGCATTATATGCCTCCCACTCTGTTTTTCTGGGATTCCGATAAGTTTCTTTTGCAATATTACCTTTAATATTAAAGTTTATGTGTCTGTGATCTGATAAACTCTCTTCGTCAGACACATGCCAATCTGTAACAAAATTACTCAAGTATGTTGATGCTATTGTTACATCTAGTACCCCCTTTCTGTTTTTTGTTATAAAGGTCGGTTTATTGCCTACATTTGTTATGTCTAAATTATTATTCATAATAAATTGTAGTAGAGACTCACCTCGTTCGTTGGTATCGGTGCTCCCCCAGATCCTGTGGTGTGCCTTTGCATCACAGCTAATGATCATCTGCATTCCGTTGCGCCTGCAGAATCTCACCAGCTCCTCCACTTCTCTAGTAGGTGTTGCTTCAGGATCGTCTGAAGGTAGATATGCCGATCCGAGTATTATCTCCTTCAGTCCATTTCCTGCATCGATCTTGATTCTGACTGCTGTCAAATCTCTGGAACAGAAATTAGTTAACGGCGGTATTTTTATGTCTTTTTTGACAATTATGCAGGTTCAATGGGAGTCTGTGGATCTGTCATATATTAACTCTCCGCCCAAACCTCCTAAACCTCTTATTGTACCGTTTTTAATCGACGGTTCTTGTACCAGGGCCACTTAAAACCTCCCCATCGCCACTGTAAGTACAGCCGAAGCAGCCTTACAGTGCTGGAGGTTGATCTGGAATATTTTGATTCTCGCTAGGCCGCCTTAGGACCCTGAAGGTCACCCTTCCTAGCTTATAATAGGCCCGGAATTGTGACCTCTCGAAGACCCCGTACGACGTTTCGTCAATTGAAAAGGCTAGGAGTTGTCCTCCCTTTTCAATTTTCCTGCTCATTAAAAGCCAGTCCGGCGTCTTCAGTTCCGTATTCTGGAGCTGAAAAAGTCCCCTGACTTTTTCAACCTTGGACTCGTCCGGGATGAAAACCAGAACCCTGGGTCTTCTCGGGAGGTCTTGAAATTTAACCATGGTCAAATCTGCGCCCTCTAAAGGTTTCCCAGAGTGCCGACCGTCCTCCTTAACCAGTCCGCGGTCTGCTGGTTAGCACAGGTCATTCAAATGACCCCTGCGCTAAACGATGTTCTATGGAACTGTGGTGCTCCTCTACTGCCTGAAGGGGCAGTGTAGAGCATCTCCACAAGAGTTTCTTGTACCAAGTCTCCTTGCGCTTGGTCTAGGGTTGTATCTGGATACCTTCTCTGGATGACATCCAATCGGATATCTCTGAAAGTGTCGCTGTACGAGCCAGCCGATGCCGGAGCATTTCTGGCCCGCTTAGTCCCATTTCGAGTGGGGGGAGTCTGCGAATCAGATCGGGGCCTTTTATTCCCTTTCTTCGTTTGGTCCTCCCTCCGTTGGGTTTGTTTTTGGGCTGCATTCTTGTGGAGATTTTCCTCCTTCCACGTTCCTTCAGAAACGTTTTCCTCTCCACTCCTTTCGGTCTATAAGCAGGCTTTACCTCTGCTTTTTCCCCAGTTTCTTTTGTTTGGGAGCCGTCGTCTGTTCTCACAAATCCTCCTCCCGCTAAAAGATTAGAGTTCTCAGCTTTCGTAGTTTCTCCTTTCCTTGATTTTTCGGAGTCCAAAGCTAACGCAATCTCTCCGACAGTTATGTTCAAGGAGCCTGAGTCGTCTATATCCGACTCTTCTCCTTGGGTGTCCATTTTGTCCAAATTATTTGTACTCATATGTTGGTCCAACTCTGCAGTGTCCCCCGTACAGAGTCAAGGCTGGCTACTTTGGGGTTTCGCCCGATTCCCCCAAGGGAACGTTCGCAACCGTCCTGCGGCCATTCATCCTTAGGCACCGTGGCGTTGGGATTTGCTGGAGTGCCATTTGGTTAGTCAATAGTGGTGCTTCTTGAAGCATCGCTATTGGCCCTATCCAGTGGTGCCACGAGGAGGCAAGACTCGATGGTTGCATTTCTCCAGCGTCCTGTAGAAAAGTTACCTACCCACAAAGCGGACGTGTTAAGCGAGTGTGCAAGCAAGCAATCTAAAGTACAAAGCAATGGCTAAGCTACAACCAACTCCACCACGGGTACATATACTTAACACTCAATTTTACAGTAGAATTAAAAATATTTTTAAATCAACTTTCGTGCACATAATTGTTAGGAACACATTTTTATATGTTCATTGGTATGTGAGAAAGCTAATTATAGTTATTTTTCATGAGTTTTTAAACAATCTATATTATAAAAATATTTTTGTATTTATTTAATCAACTTATTCAGAATGAAACATTAAAATTAAAAATCTGATAAGTAATTTATTAAACAAAAAATATAGTTTTACCTATTATTTAGTAGGTTAGGTAACTTTATAATTGCAAAGAATTTGCATAAAAATATTAGAAGTCTTCTTCAGCCATCTCTTCGGAGACCGCTGTTGGCCAGCTGACGGTTGCTTCGACGGTTTATGTTCCCAGTAGGGTAGCATGGTATCGGTCGGGGAGTTAGACGCATTAACATGTTACTTACGAAAAATTTCCCGCTAACCAGACATCAAGCTTTGTGAGGATATCCATCCCAAGCACTAAGTCATCGACGGTTGTTCTGCTACATTGGTACAGAGTATGAATCCTGGACTTGGACGGTACTATCATTAGCTAACCTTGCAGAAGTGGGTTCTATCTTTTTGGGTTGCTTCTGATGAGTAAGGTACCTAGCTAGGCGGTCTTCTAAGTAGGATTTGGATGCTCCAATGTCTAGAAGGGCTAACAATGTATTTTCCAGTATTTCCAATTCAATATGTAGCTGGAAGTCATATTCGGTAAGCAAGATGGTATCTCGGAAAACTAGTATCGGCGTAAGCTGCCGGGGCTTACGCTCTGGACAGCTTCGGTACCGTTTCCCTGCTAGCCACACGGACAAGACTCCAGGTTTTAAACAACGGGATCAGAAGAGCCTCCCCAGACTGGGACAGTCATACCTCAAGTGAGCCTTTTCTCCGCACTTCCAACAAAGTAAGGTTCTCCGGGACATCAACGATTGTGCTTCAAATTTCACATTACGGAAGGAAAAAATGTTCCGATGTGGAACAATGGTGCTAGCCTCGTTTGGCTTGAATCGCTCCTGATTCTGAGGACCACCGTAGCCGGTACATGGGGGCTTTTGAGGCTGGTAACGGGGTGTAGGGGGTCTGATTCTGGATCTAGTGGGTATGATCTGTAATTATTTCCTTGCCAAAAGGAGGATATGTTACTATAATCCGGATTTGCTGTCTGTATTCGGGCAGAAGATTACGGTAAAGCCACCCTAGTTGCTTTTTATTGGTTAGCGGCCCATGTCTCCTAATGAGGGTCTGCAAGTCGGTAATATAAGAAGTGATGGATTGATTCATACGGTGTAGTTTGCGACTAATCCTAGCTTTAAGGTCCAATTGATGCGGAAGTCGGCCTCAAAGGTTTTCCAAGTAGGCGAACCAGCCCTATTATTACGGAACACTAACTGGTTCTCCGGTTAGCTGTTCGGGAATGCACTACAGAAGTTGGTTTTTGTGAATCCCCTTGGAAATACAAATTTTCTCCAGGTGTTCCAGAAACGAGACTGGATCATCATGATTTCCAAACGTGAGGTTCCACTCGTGCGTTCGGATTGGTTCGGGCCTAAAGGCGGGCGGTGGGGGTGTCATTGCAGAGCAGGACGGTTTCACAGAGAAGAGAAGAGAAGAGAAGAGAAGAGAAGAGAAGAGAAGAGAAAAAAAAACAGATATTTAAAAAATCTACACTTATTCCATGGTAGTAAACCCCCAGTAAGGTCCCTGCTCGGGAGCCATTTGTGTTACGTCTTCTTGCTTCGTCTGGCTGTTATCTAGAACAAGGGTTGCTCAAACGCCAGTTTTGATAACGCAATTTGCTCTGCGACCCTCGAGTACACTAAGAGTGTACTCAAAGTAGCCCCATTGGAGTGAGTATGTTTCGAACGGTCACTAGCCAACTGAAAAAAAAAAAAATTAACACCAGTAACATCTAGTCTTGCTTGTGCAAAGGTAAGACACGGCGGACCGATTAGCGGGACGTTGTATAGTCTAAAAATTAGGTAAAAGTAATGGAGAACATTTTAAAAATATAACCAGTTACTACAGGGATGAGTGCATTAGCTACCACAAAAAAATCGTGAGTAGATATTGTGTTTTAGATGAATTATTTCAGTTTTCCCTATTTATTGGTATAATAAGGTCTTTAATTGCTTACAAATCATTAATTTATCATGAATTGCAACTAAAAAACCTGATCTAGAAAAAGTCTAACAGTAATTAGTACTTTATCATTTGTATAAAATTATAGTTCAGTCAAATCTGGTAATATATTTAAGCCGATATGGCACCAGATGTGGATGTATATTGCAAAATTTGTTCTGATAATTTCATTGTTTGTACTAAATCAATTAAATGCGCTCTATGTCACTTTAAATTTCATACTGAATGTGCCTCAGTTAAAGATACCTGGTCAAGAGTTGTAACTGAGAGCGAAAATATTTTCTGGTTTTGCAATGAATGTAAAAATCAATGGGGAAAAACCAAAGACAATGATACATTTTTTAAACAAGGAAATTGATTGCCTTAAGCGTGAAAAGGAGCTAACAAACAAACTACTATCTGACATGGAATATACAATGAATCTACAGAAATCTGTCATTGAAAAATATAATAATGAAAATAATAATAATGAAAATAATAATACTGTAAATGAACAAGTCCCCTCTTTTACCAAATACAGCGACATCGTCAAAGAATCACCCTCCTCTGTTCTTATAATTAAATCAGATGACAATAATGCAACTCAAAATGATGTGTTGGCCGATATAGCCAAATCAGTAAATCCAACGCGTATAAAAGCATGCATAAATAGAACAAAAAAAATTCGTGGCGGTATAGAAATACACTGTCAAGATAAAGAATCACTCCAAGCTCTCAAAACTGGTATAAACGACAAAATTGGGAACAAATACAAAGCTAGTGAACTTATAAAATATAACCCACGCCTGCTAATAAAGAATGCTCGTGTAGATGGATTAAATACTTCTGCTGAAATTATAAATAATATAATGTCACTTAATGATATTACTGAAGTCAATCAATCAGACATTAAAATAATTACAATGCTAAAACATTTCAATAGTACAAATGTCGTAATTGAAGTCTCCCCATTCTTAAGACGTATTCTCGTAGAGAGAAAATATATATTTCTAGGCTGGAAAAAATCTGAAGTATCTGATTACTTGAGAGTAATAAAATGCTACAAATGCTGTAATTATGGTCACCTTCAAACGAATTGCACAGAAAAGGATTTTTGCTGCCCCAAGTGTTCAAACAAACATAGTCTTAAGGAATGTATTTCCAGTGATATAAACTGTATTAACAGTACTAAATTTAATAAGAATGCTAGGAACAAAGTGCCTACTAATCATACATCAAATGATTCAAATTGCCCAATTTTGCAAAATTATGTTTCTAATTTAAAATCAAGAATTAATTATGGATAATAGAGTTTTTAAAAGGGATTTACTTAAATTCGGAAATTGTAATATTCGTTCTATTTTACCATCACTTTTAGATTTGTCAACATTTATTGTCCAAGAATCATTTGATGTAATGGCTGTCACTGAAACATGGCTATCGCCTGAAATAACATCTGACATTTTACATATATCGTCTTATAAATTTTTACGTGCTGATCGTAATAGGCATGGCGGTGGTATTGGCGTATTCGTTAAAGACCACTTTCAAACGGAGGTCTTGGATTTAAATGTCAATTTTGATAATAAATTTTAGAAATGCTTTTGGTTAAAATTAGTCTTGGAAATATGGCAATTGTTTTAGGCGTCGTTTATCGTATTCCTAACACCAGTGTTGAAAGAGCAATCGACTGTCTTGATAATATACTATCATTAATAGTTCCTGATTACGATAACATTATGATAGTTGGCGATATTAATGTAGATTTACTACAGATTGGCAATAAAATTAGTAGATGTTTACAGTCTTATGCTTTTGAACAGGTAATTCAGGAACCAACGAGAGTAACCTCGCACTCTGCAACTCTCCTTGATCCTATCTTTCTTAATTTTGCAGCCCAATGTCATAAACCTGGTGTTTACAATACTGATCTTTTTAGTGATCATAGCCTTTCTTACTGCGAAATTTCTTCTATGGTGCCAAAATTACCTCCAAAAATGATTACTTTTAGGGATTTTAGACATTTTGATTTAGATCTTTTTGATAACGATCTTCGTAATGTTCACTGGTCTGACATTTTGTATATACGTAATATAGAAGAAAAAGTTCAATTTCTTAGAGAAAACATTTTAAATTTATTCGATATTCATGCACCGATAAAAACGGTTAAAGTTAGTAAACCTAAAGCTCCCTGGTTAACTGACAATTTAAAACTTATCCAGAAGTTACGCAATAAAGCCTTTTCAAAATATAAAAGACTAAAAACAGTTGAGAATTGGGAACATTATAGAGAATTAAAAAACTATGCAAAAGCTTCGCTACGCAGAGAAAAAGCTGCATATTTGCATTCTCTGTCAAAGCAAAAAAATACATCTACCTTTTATAAAGCTTTAAAAAATTTCAAAATATACTAAACCTTCCAACATTCCAACACATTTGTCTGATCCCGATGATATAAATAGTCATTTTATATCAGTTTTTCAAAATGACGAAAGTGCATGCTCAAGCAATATTGATTATTATCAACATAACAAACATAATTCAGGAAACACTTTTTCTTTTAGAATGACAGATACATCAACCATTTTAAAAATAATTCAAAAAATCAAAAGCAATGCTAAAGGAGCAGATGGTATTACTTTACAAATGCTTAAACTATGTTTTCCAGTTATAGGTGACTACATCACTCATACTATTAACTGTTGTCTTGAGATAGGATTCTTTCCCAATTCTTGGAAAGAAGCTTTAGTGTCGCCACTTTCTAAAGTATCCAATCCTGAATCATGCAATGATCTACGTCCTATCAGCTTATTATGTATACTTTCAAAAATATTAGAAAAAGTTGTCTATCTTCAGTTAAATGATTACGTAAACAGTTCCAAATTGATAGTTGGTGATCAATCCGGATTCAGAAGTGGTCATAGTACAGTAACAGCCCTAACAAGAGTTTGTAATGACATTATCGGTTCATTTGATAAAAATATGTCAACTGTATTAGTTCTTTTAGATTTTAGTAAAGCTTTTGATACGATTAATCACAAACTTCTTATATCTAAATGCAAATATCTTGGATTTGATAATATGGCTCTTAATTTCTTCAAATGCTACCTTACAGACCGAAAACAGAGAGTCGTTATTGGTGGTAAATGTTCCAAATTAAAATCTATTTGCTCTGGCGTCCCACAGGGCTCTGTGCTAGGACCCCTTCTCTTCCTATTATACACGTTTGATATGACTAAATATTTACAATTTTGCAAAAAACAGTTATTTGCAGACGACACTCAATTATATTTTCATTTTAATCCTTCCGAATATGAAATAGCTAATGTCCGCATAAATCAAGATTTGCATAAAATAAGCGAATATGTGAAAGGGCATGGTTTGAAATTAAATGCTAAAAAATCAAAATCTTTGTTGTTTTCTCCAAAAATATATAAGAATATGCTTAAATCGGACATGCAGATTAGGCTAAATGGTGAACAAATAAAATTTTCTCCTTGTGAAAAGAATTTCGGTTTTTATTTAGATGAAAATTTAAAATTTGTTGAACATGTTTCTCAAGTGTCAAAAATTTGTTATTTTCGTCTAAGACTCTTATATGCAAGTAAACAATATTTAACATTTAACATGAAAAAAACCCTATGTGAAAGCTTGGTAATCTCTAAAATAACATACTCTGTATACTATCCTTGTCTCGACAGGGCTACTGCAAACCGTTTACAAAAAATACAAAATTCGTGTTGTCGGCTTGTTTGTAACAAAAGAAAATATGACCATTTTTCTATTGACAGTGTCATTTTAAGCTTCGCTTATTTCTTAACTATTAGCGGTGCGAATGGCCCTTAGTCACAATACAAACTTACATATAAAAATTTCCTGAATTGCCATAAAGATCAATAGATTAGTTCATTTTAGGATAATACATTATTGGAATATTTCGTAGAAATTGTTGGAAATCTATCCCCGTTGCCAAGTTTCCTGATTAGGGGGAGCCGGCCGGAATCCTTAAGAGGCGAGCAGAGGGTTGCCTGAAAGGGTAAAAATAATAATATGAGAATACAAATATTTAAACCATTGGAACAATAATATACTGATTTTTCAGTAACAAGATTTCCATATTAAAAAATAGGTACTGCTAATTTAAATAAGATTTTGACAGGTAGAGCAGTATTTACTTAATTTAGATGGTTAAATAATATCCACTTGTTCAAATCGAAAGTCTGATGGTGCCGCCTATGCACATCTTCATAATTTCAATAAATATTATTACATGAAAAACTATCAACAGAATATTCTCTGTTTATGTTTAAGAATATCAGTCATTAAAATTAAATGCAGTAAGATACACCATATATCTATGGATACACCTTACGGAAAATATTATTTCGTCATCTGAAAAATAGTTTAAGCCACTTCAAATCTGAATGGTAAGTTTACAATAACTTCAATAATTTACTTCCAGAGACTTAAATTCTCGCATTACTTTAGGATCGTATTTACTATTGACTTCCATTCTAATTAATAAACAACATTTTATAATATAATCCACAGTGTCACAAATCAGAATAAAATTATATTTTTTTATTTTTAGTTCAACTCTTAAAAATAATGGTAGTTTAATGAAGATTTACTGTATCTATCTTCGATAATTAACGATTTATTTGAATTTTTTGATAATGAAATGCGGTGGAAATTAATTAATAATTACTCCTGATTACGAAATAATTGATTAACGAATTTTTGGCAGTTTATTACAAAATGTAATCTTTCATCAGAATCATGTAGAAGGAAGAAAGAAAATAAAATAATTAAGGAGACTTTTTTTTTCAAAATAACTGAAAAATAATTTTTTGAACAAAGATAATTTTCTGACTGAAGGAAGAATTTTAAATAAATAAATAAAAGTTCTTTGGTTATATCGGTCACTACACAATATGTTTAGAAAACAAATTTTACCATCTTTGGCGCAGTCAATATTGTAATTGGGTAACAAATAAACAATTTAAAACAAAGAAAAACAGGCGAAAGTGCATCTTTCTGTTTCATATTTCATTTAAAAAGCTTACAATTAGTTGATTAGATTAAAATAAACATTTAACAAGTATTGTATGACTGTTTTATTATTTACACTTATTAATTTTTTATACGTTTGTTCATTTAATATAATTAGGTTCACTTTGTTTTGTTAAGGCATTAAAATTTTCATTATCAAATAATTAAATCGAAAGTTATAAAAAAAAGACTTCTTGATAAATAAAGGACGTTCGAAAAATTCTAAAATATGAAGGAAAGTTTTCTGGTGCATCTAAAATAATAGGGAAAAGTCAACACATTTAATATAATTCCTATTCCTATAAGTATGAGTAGATACAAATTAAAACACAACAATTGATATCGTAGAATGTGTCAGTTACCTTTCTGTAAAAATTTCTTTCTTTATTTAGTGTTTCTTTCTTTATTTAGTGTTGCCATATGTTTTAACGAATTGGTGACAGGGTTATTTTCCAATGCAAGATTTTTCAGAAGAAATTTATATTGATTTCATTCACCCAGTGATGACATGTAAGCTCTGATATTGTAGCTTGTCCAACTTCTTCTGAAGGTATTTCGGACATGGAGAAATTAGCTGGAATCCATAATCTATATGATTTAAGATGATAGCGTTGTGTATTATGCAAAGGATTTTTGATCCCACCACGTACCACAAAGAGCTCGCATGACATTTAAACCTCTGTTAATTTTTTGCTCAATGTAATTTATATGTGCATTCTATTTTACGTGTTTATGAATGTAAATGCCTAAACATTTAAAAAAAAATTTAATTTTTAGAAGGATTAATTTAATACGACCTTTTAAAAACAGTAGAGCCGATGATTTAGATATAGACAATTTGAAATTGTACTCATCCAGCCAATCTTTAAAAGCAATAAAGAAAGGGTTTATTTCTATAATAATATTGAAGACATTCTCTCCACTAACCAAAATTACAATGTCATGGATTAATTTAAAGGTTTTTGGTATAATATTGAATAAAGATAACATTAAACAAAATGGGGCTAAGGGGAGATCCCTCAGGTAGTCCTTGATTGGAGATTGGAGATTTAAATGGATCTGTTATTAAGAAATGCATAAATAAGGTTTCATAGCTCTATTGAAATACCAATATATATTTACACTATAATAGACTGACGAAATATCAAGAAATAGATTAACAGTATAATTATTTGATACAAAGCCTATTTGGACTTAAGTGATTAAGGATGTAAGATTTTCTTGTTTTTCAAATTTTAAAAGTTTTCCAACGCAGGATGTTAAAGTTATAGGGGAATATATTCACTTTTGAGACAGTTATTGTAAAATTGTAATAGCCAAACGGCACCCAAGTTAATTAAGTTTTTTTACCATTGAATAGAAAATATCTAAGCCCGGAGAAGAATCTTTTTTAATTGATAATGGGGTCTATTCTGTAACAATTCCTTTATATTTAACGGCCTTTAAAAATATTTTCTTCTTTACTTATGTCATTATTTAAACGGATCTTTAAAATACATTAGAGGACTATCTCAAAGAAATCTGTTTAAATAATGGCAGGAGTAAATTAACGAATACGAAAATATTTTTAAGGCCGCCAACATTTTTAAAGGCCGTTAAATATAAAGGAATTGTTACAGAATAGACCCCATTGTATACTTAAATTCATTATATGTAAAGGCGGGTTCTTTGTCGTTAGGAATTTTTATAGAAGCAGCAGGGGAAGCAGTATATCATTAGCTAGTATCGAAGATTGCTGGAAGTATTAGTTTTCTGACCTGCAACTGAATTTACTTTATTCCATATCGGTTTTAAGAATGAATCGCGATTTAGTGTTCCGCAAAACTCCCTGAAGCTATTTTTGCTCTTTGTTTTCAAGTTTTCTAGACCTTGCAAAAAATTTTTTGACCGTGATATAGTTTTCTATAGTTGGGATGTCTTTAAAAATTTTAATGGCCGTTATTATTGTTTTAATTATGTCATAACATGAGTTATCTGGTATTTATTTTTACTATTACCTTTGAAATTTGAAATTGTGGTGTCAGCCACTGAATTAAGAGATTCAATAAAATCTTCATAACTATCACTACTAAATGAAGAAAAGAGTACATCAAGGTTTCGATGATAAGAGGACCAGTCGGCCTTATGGAAATTTCTCTTTTTAGTGAGCAATGGATTGGTAAGTTGAACCCATACCAATTTTACGCATTGTGGGGAAGTGATCACTTAATTCATGATCAGGAATGACCTCCCAGGTACATTTAGATGCTATTTCAGAGGAAATAAGGGATATATCAACTACAGAATTGTTTTAATACAAGTTTCTGTACCGATTTGGTGTTTTTTCCGCAGATTTTGCATTTGTCATTGCTGTGGCATTGCTTAATGTTATGACCATATAAGAGGCATTGTTGGCATTAAAGAACAAGGCTTATATAAGGAGGTACTTTCATTGGTAGACCATATACAGTTAGTTCTATTGGTATAATTTTTTCAGAGAATGTTATTCAAATCGTTTCAGTTGGAATATAATTTGATTCCTGTCCTTCTTCAACTACTCGTCTGTTAAGTCCTTTAACATTTAGGAGCTTGCAAAAGGCCAGTTGAGTATTTAGAGCATCTTGTACTTCGTCATCGGTAAGAGATTTTAGAACATGTCTGACTATACCTTTGCAGGACCCATTATGTGAAGGGATAAATACTTCGTAACCAACTGAATCCCAGTCCTTATCAATAATAAATTTTTGCGCCACTGTAATTCGAAAAGGTGGATCTAATGCGATTTTTTCTTTTGTGGTTAATCTTAATTATTTCCTTAATTTTAAGGTTGAACAACACAGTTTTGGCTATGTTAAGGATATAAAGGTTACCAATATTCTTGTCTTTTCCTTGAACATAGACTTCAAACGGGCCTACCTCGGTATTTGAGTACAAGACTTTTTGTTGTATTAGGCAATTGGGATTGGGTATCAAGCGGTTCTCCAGGCGGTTTATCAACAGCCATTTTGGGCTGGCGCTTCTTGCTCCTTAGGTTGTGTTCGGTCACTTTCGGTGGGAACTGGGAAACTGTTAACTGAAACGGACTCGGGAGGGATGAGTGAAGCTAATTGAACAAGAGTTTACTAAAGCTTTTGGTAATTATTAACAAACGATGTGTTTACTACGTCTGTCAGTATTCTTAAAATTATTTTGGTGCTACGTTGAAATCCTGCCTATGCATTAGAATTAATATTTTTTTTTTTATTAAAAAAATATTCCTGCCATCGGTGATATTCGATCCTGAGACCTTTCGATCTCAAAGTCATGACTCTAACCACTGAGCTAACCCACCCCCTATATTACTTTAGTGTTAATAAAATGTAATCCTAGTCTCTACTTCACATTTAAATATATGGATATTTTAAAGATTTGAAATTTTATACCTATATAAGTATTCGTTAAATGTAGAGTTAAATATGTATTAATATTTGGATATATTTTGTGCTAATAATATTTATATAAGTTATTAATAAACATATTTTAAGAATCATCTAATTTATTATTTATTGATATAACTTATATTTATTTAATAATATGCAAAACCAACTCTCCACATTAGACCCGTTATAACAAATTAATTCCTCAAACTAGACACTAATATTTCTATTCATTATGACAACTGCGGGTGTAATCTCATTACTACAAAAACGCGAACGCCAGATGCTTCTAGCAAATTCTACAATCGTCGCGGCCAGCCATTACTGTTGGACGTCGCGGTGTGCCGCGAACGCTGGACGTCGCAAGGAAATCCCATCTTTATACTTTAACTAATGTATGGCATTTAATGCGGTTTCCATTTTTTATTCTGAGATCTGCGATTAAAAAAAATATCTAATAAAATATGTAATATACTAAATAAACAGTATGTAATCCAAATGAATAAAATATCTCTAATTTTTAATAGAAGCGGGTAATAATGGCCGGTCGGCATTACCAGTATTTGGTAACTCAATTTATTTCAATTCAACTTTTACAATTCACCTAAACAACTGATAACATGCACATAATATAACGTCTATCATAAAACTGAACTCTGATGACTTATATAACTCGCTTTAACCTTCTAGAACCTTCTTGAACCGTCCAGATGTTTCTTAATACGGAATGGCATTTATTGGCGATTCAAATTAATTTTCGCGCGCCTGTCATTTGTCATCTATAAGTAGGATGTTTGTTTATTTACATGTTTTTGTTTTGGACGGATTTTGTATTTGTGAGTTTTTTAAGTGTTTTTAGATAATATTCTCATTGTAATAGTGTTTTTGAGTTTCATTTAGTGTTAATTTAAGTTTAAGTCTCGTGCTTTCGTCATAAATATAATATTTATCATGCGTATGACTTAATTTGTTGGAAATATTTACCTATTGGTTACTACAAGAACATCTAGAAATATGTATTCACTAAACCCAGGACATGTTGTATTATGTGGTTTAAAGGACATTTCAGGTACCACACGTTTATTATTGATGAACTTATTTAAAAATCTTACTAGACTTATTCTTATATTATAAAGTGAATCACGTAGTACTTTGTATACATGTAAATGGTAATAAAACCGTCAAAAAATAAGATTTCAGTTTGATTCTAAACAAAGTTTCGTAAAATTTCAATATTGTGAATTTGTAGATATCCATTTATCGTAAAAAACAAAATTTTACGACTTGTACTTGGAAAATAATGAATCTTCAGTTTTGATTTTGACATTAACACCATATAGATTGCAATTTTCTGGGGACTTCGTCACAGATTTCATTTTTAATATAAACACTATCACATGCTATAAGAAAAAAACAAATTTAAAGCTAAAAAGTAAAAAAAAAATTATTTGTAATTGATACAAATTAAAATGTAAACAATGAACATGAACGCCAATGTTGCCAAATGATGAACTGATTTTAAAACAAAATTAATAAATGAACTGAAATTTAAAAAAAATCAATATAATAAATCGGTTTTATAAAAAAATCCTTAAATAAATATAGATTATCATAACATACACAAATTTTGATTCTTAAATAAAAGGTTTTATCCACTTTTTCCAGAGCTAAAATCCGACGACGTAGCGAAGTTTTGCTACTTCTGGCAACACTGAACGATATCCTACTTATTCGGACCTTCTACAAATTTCCTCCAGAGGGCGTATCACTTAGCTTGAATCGCGAATAGACATGTTAAGACTATTCTCTCTCTTCTTCTTTTACCCGTACTTTTACTTATGACGACCGCAGCACCACAGCTTATTCATCTGTGGCAGCACACTGTAGGGTGATGGGTGACATTCAGAGATAACAGAGATATAAGAAGTCATTCATAAAATATAATATTCATGGTGCCAAGAACAATTCGCACTCAAAACATTCTATTTCTAGACGCGGGGCGAGGCGACGAAAGGTGAGAAGTAAAAGAAGGGATACAGTGAAGAATTTTACATAGTTTTATCAATGAATAACTGCCCGAGCTTTTACTACTTAACGTAACTTTTCTTGCCGGTGTAAGCCCTGTTGCCACTTCCAATCTAACATCACTAGGTTTTGGAATTTGTTGAAAATTATTACATCGAATTTAATGAAATTACATCTAATTTGGTTAAAAATGCCTATTTTTTGTTCTAATGCTCTTTGTAGGAAGTATTTTTTTATAATTATTTAAAAAAAAATCATTTACATTAGCCCTTATGATCGAAAAAAAATTTAAATGTCTCAGTTTCAACCGTCTACAAATTTGTATAAAAAATCTTTTAGAAATATACCTCTCATTTGACGAAAAACGAAGGCCTAAATAAAAAAAAACTATTCTTTATAAAAGTTTCGCCTATGTATTGACAAGGTAAAAGTACTTTCCTCATATTTGTTGCTTTTAAATTAACAAAAATATTGCAATAAACCATTAGTGATGTCATGGTTTTACTAGAAAGCAAACATTAAAGGCAGAGCATATCGACTCTTTATGCATCTATCTCAGTATTGAAATGTATGCAATCAGTTTGACCCCTCTTATATTATTTTATACAGGGATTATTGATTTATCCACCATGTTTAATAGGGTGTACTAATTACTTTAAGATTTCTTTTTTATTTTTAATGTAAAATGAAAATAAGAAAATATAAACTATTTATTAAAGGTATTTATTGAAGTATCAATTATAAACAGTAAGACTATTGCTTTGCAAAATACAATAAATCCCCAATATAAATAAATTAAAATAATAATAATAATAATTGGAAGGAAGTATATAAAGCATAAATTAATAATATTAAAATTTATAATTACAAGACTTTCAAACTAATCAGAATCAGATTCACCACACGAATCAACATTTTCCAAAACATTAGCGGCTGTGGTCAAACTATTTCTGCAGTTTTTCTATGCCATACAGGTGCAGGAACCGATACAGTAAATATTTTTTTTCCTGCATTTGCAAATTTTGCTTCCACAGTCTAGAACAGAATATTATTGTTAGAATATTGTATAGTATGTTTTTTGCATTTGTATGATGTAAGTTCTGTTATGTCTGGTGGCAGGTCAGGCAGAGTCTTAAAAGTGGGTATCAGACTTCCATCTTGATCTACTTTCCATCCATACTCTTCAACATTAGGAAGCTGCATCTGGGTTTAAAGAGGTCAACCAAATATTTAGCTGGTAAAAACGTCTTAAACAATGTAGTTTTAGGGCTTCTTCAGTCGGTGGTAATTTAGCGATGGTTTTTGAAGAGGTCAATAATCCCCTCAAAATGTTAATGAAAGTAACATTGGCAGTTTTGAATACATTTTTAGGAAAATTCTTTCAAGATTAGAGAATATGTTTTCAGAGTACTGATCAGTGCCAAATCCATCCAAAAAGTAATGATTTTCAAGGTAGGTTTTCCAACAGGTTTTGTTCCCAATGCCGGACAATTAAATGGCTGTATCACAACCGGTCAGAATGAAAAGCAGGCATATTTTTTAGAAGGTTTTCATCCAAATTTAAATAATGTACTGCTAGAAATCGTCTTGAGTCTCCTCGCCCTGTTCTGAACCATATATCTTTAGTCAAAAACTTCTTAAAATAAATTAATAAGACATCTGTATCGTTGCAATAAATAATGCAACGTGAATGCACCGAATTTTTGACTGACAATATGTGCAATGAGATACGATTATTAGCGTCTTCGTGATTTGAATTTAAAAAAATCGTCTTTTGATGGTTCAAAATTCTTTCCATATTTATTGATTTTCGCGAATCCACCACTAGTTAGAAATTGAATATGCTTTTGCTGAATGGAGTTTTGAAGAAGTTGCTCTGGCAGAAAATGTGTTAAACGTTTTTTGTTAAATATCTAATGAATAAACAAGTTCTATTGTTGCGGAAGTGGAATATTGGGTCGGTCAATTTCTATATCAATTTATTTCTGAAATCCTCTCTTTTGACGTGTTGTATTTTTGATAGAATGTCCTTTATAATGATCAAATACCACATCTATCATTTGAGTATTAAATTTATTTCTAAAAATAATGTTTACAAATATATGAGCATATTCTTTAAATGATATGCAACTTTTGGGCTTTCCTATTTTGATATAATTTTTGTCTCTGCTACTTGCAGCAACAAATCCGTAATTAAAATTTTAAACGAAAACTTATAACTTACCCAAATATATTTAGCTGCAACAGGATGAATGTAGATATAATAAAGATGCAAAAATGTCTATATTTTTTCCCAATTTATTAGGTAATTTAATATATAACACATACACTTATTAATTCTTTACTAAAAACAGATAATAATATGACACATTGCCCTATGGAACATAACAAGTTTTATAATAAAAAAAATGAAAAATCCTACCATATCAATAATGTGATACATCAGCCTGCACGTAGAGAGAAACAGAGCTATGCTACGTTTGAAGGTGAAGAGAAAGATACACTGAGAGTCGATAAATTTGACGGTAAGAATTAATTACAGCATAAACCTATGACATCTCTCATCGTTTATTGTTATATCTTTGTTAATTCAAAAGCAAAAAATATAGTGTTTACTCTGTTACCTTCTCAACACATAAGCAAAAATTTTATAAGGAATGTTTTTTTTTCATTTAGGCCTTCGTTTTTTGTTAAATGAGTGGTATATTTAAAAAAGACGACTTTTTATCTAAATTTTTGAAGGGCTAAAACCAAGATATTTACGTTTATATTTTTTTTCGGCCGTAAGTGCTAATGCAAATGATTTTTTTTAAATAAGTATAAACAATTACTCCATACAAAGATTTTATTGTGCATTTGACCAAAAAATTAGTATTTTTTTCTCTATTCGGTGGTATCAATATCTGGATTTTTGATGATAGTGTCCTTCTGCACAGTCTAATTTTGTATTAACTCCGGAAAAAGGGTTACCTTATCATGACCTTTCATCTGTGAAAAATTCAGCTATGTGACAAAAGAGTGGGAGGTGAATCGTTTTCTTGAGCGAATATTTTAATACATACACTTTACTAACAATGACAACAGCGGATATTATACCCACAATATATTGTGATTATACCCTACTGTGTCCCTTAGAATATGTCTTATTCACGGCCGCACGATATTTGTTAATAGTTACATCTCCTGGTTATCTCTGGTGACATTGCAATTCTTTTAGTCGTACGTTTCCTGTAACAGCCATAGACTACTGCAGGGTGCAAGGTAACAATATTTTTTATATATAGCAGGGGCGCATATACCGGGGGTAATAGGGGTAATTAACTCCCAAAAATTTTTAAACCTAACTTTTTATAGGTACTAAAATGTATTATTATCAAAAATAAAGTCTTAAAGATTACCACTTCTCTAAGACCTAAACTATATTATCACTACCCCCAGACTTAAACTCTGAATGCATCACTAATATGTAGCCTCTATCATTTACGATTTTTGTACAATTTATTATACGCATATGAAATGAACATCATAAAAATACATTTGTCATGACCATTTTAGTTCAATCAAATTTGTTATATTTACTTCAAAAATGCATTAACATTACATAAACTAACCAAATATAATATAGACGATGACATAATTAGATGGGCAATTTAAATCGCCAGTACCTGACGGTATCTTTTCGGCCCTACTTCAGTGGGGTCTGGAAGAACTCACACCGCAACTGGTAGGTATATTCAGATCCTCTAAGGTATATCCCCCAAAAATAGAGAGAGGTAAAGGTAGTTTTTACAACCAAACCAGAAAAGATGGATACTGTCTTAAAAACATACCGACCAATTAGTCTGACATTACAACACGACTACATCCAAATCAACATGGATACACCCCAGGCAAATCTACTGATTCAGCCCTTCACTTAGTTACTGGCCGGATAGGGAGGCCACTGGACAATAAAGAGCCCGCCTGTGGTATTTTCATAGACATAGAAGGTGCTTGTGATAAGACGACCTTTCCCAAGATAAACAACAGGAATTTTGAAAAGATGGTTAGTGGGTAGATACACAACAAGCTCTCAAAGCAAGTAGTAAAGTAAAGTGTAGAAGTTGTGATTATAAAAGGCGATGTCCACAGGGAAGGATGCTATCACCTCAAGTGTGGAACATGGTCTTCGACACTCTCATCAGCAGCCTTAATATTGACAGTCACTACATAATAGCGTATGCAGATGACCCAGCCATTCTGCAAAGAGGAAATTCTTTTTCACAAGGAAAATAATGAAAATAGAATTAAAACCTCCAGAACTCCTAAACACAAACCTAAAGTTAAAGTACCTAAGTCTCACCTTTGACAGCAAGTTAACATGGAACTCACACTCGTGGGGTTGCTGCCCCAGAGTCGTCGCATGGACTTACACGCCCATCATAAGACCTATGCTAACAATCCAAAAATTGACAGCTATCCGCAAACTAGAACAAATTAAAAACATAGCGTGTCTCAACATAACAGGAGCTATGAAAACCACACCGAACAGAGCCATAGAAGTAATTCCTAATCTCCCTCCCCTTGTTATTTACATCAAGGAGGTTGCACTAACGACAATGACACGCCTCTAGACGGTCGGAATAGAACTGGTAAGATCTGATGAGGTGAGATGCTGCTTTTAACAGTAGGCGCTCAATACGCTCCTACTGCTTCAAGCGAACATATCACCGAGATATATCTTCCATTAGCCAAATAAAGTTATAACAGAATAAATAGAAGAGCCGGAAGTGGCAGGTACGGTTCATATCTACACCGACGGTTCTAGAACAAAACCAGGCTCAATATGTGGAAAATACTCCTTAGACCTAAACATAAAATGGGCTGTGAGCAATAGTGCCAGTGTAGTTCAAACTGAGCTCACGGGGATTCTCATAGCAGCAAAAGGGATCACTAAAAATATTATCACTGGAAGAAAAATGCTCATCCATATAAACAAGCACTATTCATCCTGGACAGGCCACGAATTTATTTAGAGCTAGTACTAGAATATCACAAAGCTTTGCCCAGAGTATCTGTCATATCTGCTCCTAAAAGTAAAACGAACGCTACATACATGTCAATTGTAATTGTAAGTTGTCATCTGTCACTTTACTTCCATTTCCGTTATTCAAAATGTATAAATGAAATATAGTTCTGAATCCGAGTAGATCTATTATTTTATTCCAGTAAAAACCTACGATACCTACATACACAACAGTATCCATCAACAATGTGGTCAGCTTAAGATGGATCAAAGGCCACGCCACATTGAAAGGAAATCGTCTTGCTGATTCACTTGCCAAGAAGCCAGCCAACTAAATATTTTTTGGACCTGGCCCTTCTATTGTACTGACAACATCGGTAGTCACAAACCTAATTAAAGAACATTTCCTTGTAAAATTCAAGGAAAGATGGGATGAAACAAGAAGCTGCAGACGTACCAGGAAGCGTTTAAGTTATCCTGATAACACTGCAACGAACAAATACTTAACAGAATATGCCCCGCCTAATCACAGGCATTCTGACTGGACATTGCCAGCTACGGAAGCATCTCCATATCATGGAGTTGTCAGAATCCACACTATGCAGTGGGTGCGAACAAGAAGATGATAGCATCGAGCATATCCTTTACGATTGCCCGACGCTCCAATTTATTAGAAGATTTGTGTTCGGCGAGAATTGGCTAACACTGGCCAATATAAGAGTTTGGCTACGTTATCAACTAGCTAGGAGGTGCCTATCTGCCGAGGAGGATGCACAATTTGTCTAGTGAGGCCTAAGTGCCGTGGGTTAACCCACCCTCCACACTTTACAAATACAGATAAACTAACCTCAAATCAGGGATCCCAGATGAGCTGAGCCCAAATTCGTGAATTTGATCCTAAAAAAATCGTGAGAAATCGTGAGATTGTACAACGCATGCGCAGTTTAGCAAAATATTTAAGCTTTTTGATAAACGTGCTCTGTTTGAGGGGAGAGCAAGGATTAACCACGAATTTTGACTCTCAGCACCGTTCTAACACATATAACAGATAAAGACAAAAATCTTTTTTTGTCATTTTTTGTTCTCTCAGACAGATATATTTTAATCAATAACGCTTATATATTTTTTAAGAATTAGAGAGAGGATTTTTGTTGTTCCATGACTAAATGTCTCAAATTTTCATATAAACTTAATAAAGAAATAATAAATTTTAATTATTTCTTAAGAATAGGTGGTTAGAGCATAGGGTTATCAACTTTTTTAACAAAAAATAACGTTTAAAATTGTTTGAATAGGAAAAAATAAAGTATTTGGAAGAAAAAAAGTATTTGAAAGGAAAAAAAAAAAAGTATTTTTAAAGGTTCGTTAGTGCAAGCAGTTTTTTTAAAAATATCGACTAGGGCACATTATCGTGAGATCGTGTGACTCAGTACCGTATCGTGAGATCTCACGAAAAATCGTGAGATCTGGGATCCCTGCCTCAAATATTCTTTTGTTATATAATAAACTACTCAAGGAGTGCGTTTAGAAACCTCGCACGGCGCGTTTTACAATATACATTAGAATAGGGTCTAGACGCGCCCGTGCGTGGTTTCTAAACGCACTCAAGCAGTGCACAGTCACACCATTTTGAGCGTAGATTTAGAAATGCTGTAGTAGATGGCGCACAGCTTATGTCAGCGGTAAAAACTTTGTTAAATCTAGAATAATCATGTAGCCGGTATTACCTTCATGTTCGGGATTCCCCACCTTTACCCTACTAATTATTTTATTTTAACAAAAGCATTAAATGAACATTTATTTCAAAATTTGTCAAAAAATTTAAAATTTGCAATAAATGCTCAAAATTATGTCAATTATTGTCAATACACATTCTAATTCCTTTTTACTTTCCCATCTATAGGTGAGTTCGGGCTACGCACTCTTTTCACTATATTTACTCCTAAAGTACCTAAGGCGTTCGGGAACCGAAGGAGTTAAAATAAAAGTTCCTTTTTGACCGTTCGGAGATCGTGGAGTGGAGTGTGGATCGGGCATGCGCATAAGGTGATTTAAATCGATAATAAGATAATTGTGACTAATTCTTAAGTACAATTGCTTTTTATTTGATTCCCGTGCATACCATTAATATGGAAGAAACTTATACGGTTGTTACTGATAAATGTGATTAGGTTTTAGGTATTAGTATGTCACATTGACAACTGACATTGAACTCTGAGAGTAAAAGGAGTAAAACCATATGCGCACTCCGTTTACGCCTACTTCCACTCCACTCTGGAGTGCGCAGCCCTGTATACAGATATAAGGAAAGTATAGGAATCATGATTTTTTTCCACCTCGAGTTTTCGACGGATTTTTACGTTTTGAGGTCCCCTGAATCCGTTTTGACTATTTTCGCGATGATATCTCTCTCTCTCTGTGTGTGCGTTTGTGTGTGTGTGTGTTTGTTTTTTGTTTGTTTGTTTGTTTGTTTGTTTGTTTGTTTGTTTGTTTGTTTGTTTGTTTGTTTGTTTGTTTGTTTGTTTGTTTGTTTGTTTGTTTGTTTGTTTGTTTGTTTGTTTGTTTGTTTGTTTGTTTGTTTGTTTGTTTGTTTGTTTGTTTGTTTGTTTGTTTGTTTGTTTGTTTGTTTGTTTGTTTGTTTGTTTGTTTGTTTGTTTGTTTGTTTGTTTGTTTGTTTGTTTGTTTGTTTGTTTGTTTGTTTGTTTGTTTGTTTGTTTGTTTGTTTGTTTGTTTGTTTGTTTGTTTGTTTGTTTGTTTGTTTGTTTGTTTGTTTGTTTGTTTGTTTGTTTGTTTGTTTGTTTGTTTGTTTGTTTGTTTGTTTGTTTGTTTGTTTGTTTGTTTGTTTGTTTGTTTGTTTGTTTGTTTGTTTGTTTGTTTGTTTGTTTGTTTGTTTGTTTGTTTGTTTGTTTGTTTGTTTGTTTGTTTGTTTGTTTGTTTGTTTGTTTGTTTGTTTGTTTGTTTGTTTGTTTGTTTGTTTGTTTGTTTGTTTGTTTGTTTGTTTGTTTGTTTGTTTGTTTGTTTGTTTGTTTGTTTGTTTGTTTGTTTGTTTGTTTGTTTGTTTGTTTGTTTGTTTGTTTGTTTGTTTGTTTGTTTGTTTGTTTGTTTGTTTGTTTGTTTGTTTGTTTGTTTGTTTGTTTGTTTGTTTGTTTGTTTGTTTGTTTGTTTGTTTGTTTGTTTGTTTGTTTGTTTGTTTGTTTGTTTGTTTGTTTGTTTGTTTGTTTGTTTGTTTGTTTGTTTGTTTGTTTGTTTGTTTGTTTGTTTGTTTGTTTGTTTGTTTGTTTGTTTGTTTGTTTGTTTGTTTGTTTGTTTGTTTGTTTGTTTGTTTGTTTGTTTGTTTGTTTGTGTATGTGTATCCACCATAACTCATGAACCGATACACAGAAAAATATCAAATTTTAAACTTAAGCTTTATTCCAGCGTCCAACGAACTGATTAGATTTTAGGCAGAGTCGGAACATCTGCGGGGGTTCTTTATAGGTGGTCATTTTTATATTTTATGGAATATATCTGTTATTTACGTTTGGAGAAAAAAATTGATCAAATAAAAGTTGTTTGTAATATAATTCTCTATAATTTTTATTTTATACATAATTTTTCTAAAATGGACCATATTCGAGGTATTTGAGAAAATGTGTATATTTCAAATTTTTAAGAAAACTCAAAAATGGATAAAGAAAAAAACATTAAATTTTAAACTTAAGTTTTATTTCGGCCTGACGTGAAATGATTAGATTTTAGACAAAGTCGGAACATCTGGGGGGGTACTTTATGGGAGGCCGTTTTTATATTTTATGGAATATGTTATTTATGTTTGGAGAAGAATTGTTCAAATAAAAGTTACTTCTAATATTATCTATAATATTTGCTTAATGTCAAAATTTCCTGAAATGGTCTGTATTCGAGAAATTTGACAAAATGTGCAAAATTCTGATTTTTATGAAAATTGTTGAACTAAGAGTTGTTTGCGATATCGATCTCTATAATTTTTGATTATACATGATTTTTCTAAAACGGACCGTAATGGAAAAATTGGAGGAAGAGTCTTAAATTTTAATTTTTTAGTATTTTCGTTTTCAATGAATATATATAGAAAAATGTTTCGAGGTAGATGTATGTGGAAATTGTATATATTTAGTTTATCCTCTAAACATTTATAGAGGTGCTGCAATAGGTTGTACAAAATAACCGGAAAAAGTCTATAATAACTAGATAGAAAAGTCATGTGTTGGACACATCAGATTTTTTATTTTTTTACATTCGAACTTTTACATTCGAAATTAATAACACCAGACCCATCATTAATGCGTGTTTTCATACCTTTGGCGGAGGTCCGCTCAGTTTGATAAACTAAAGTATTTACATGTCCCCATAAGAAAAATTTATATAGGGGTTAGATTATCGAGGAGAATTTAGGGTGCCAATTAATAGGACCACTCCTTTCTATTCATTTTTCAGGATTTTTTTATTTAAATATGTCTTGACATTATGCGAAAAATGGGCGGGAGCAACATCTAGCTGCAGTCATATTTTTGGTCTAATATCCCAATTAATATCCTCTAAAAGGCTTAAGAAATCTTTCTTCAAAAATGTTAAAAACTCTATTTAAATAGCCATGAAAAAGTATAATACAATTTGGTTATACTCGTTTGTCGTTTGTTTATCACTTTTTTTACTACATGATCCAGTACGAAATTAAACATTGATAATGGATCTCTTTATCGTAAATATCCTTCAACATCAGAACTTTGTGACAATAATCTTCTTTTATTTTATAAAAAAAATTGTTATACATAATGTAATGTGAGCCATTTCATTATTCAGTCATGCTCTAATACTCCAAGTCCCTCTCTGTATTATTTGGCCTTTGAGGCTCAACTTGTCCGATTATTATACATAATTAAACCCCTTAAGACCAAACCTATGTGACGACTATGGTGGAGACACTTTCGCGAACATTCCAGAGTCAACGAGATACTATTTCTAGTTTAAATATAACGTGATAACGTTTCTGTTACATTCTGGTAATTTTGGTGGAGGAGCATTCTAGACCACCAATTTGTATATAAATATTGGTGGAAGAACACAGTGCAGTTAGTTAGTATATGGACAGTGAAGATAAATAGTAATTAGTAGATAGACAGTGGTGAATATAAATAGTGATCAGTTTAAAGACATTCGAAGTATATATAAATTAGAATAGTTGTGTTATAAAATAAATAAGTATTTAACTAAATTATTAATAAATAAACTGTTGTTTTAAAGTAAACAAACATCACAATAACATACATAACAAAGTGGTGCTTCTTATAACGAAGTAAAGAAATCGTCGAAATCTCGATTATTGAGACAAAAAATTCATAACTTCTAAAATATAAACTGTATAAAAGAATACGATTTTTTGTATTAAGTGGAGTATTTACTTGGCTTTAGAGCAGAGCATGTAAGGGTTTCGTAGTACCCCACTTTTAAATTTTATTTTTGACTTATTCTGAAAGAAAAAAATCCAAAACAGGACTTTCCTATCTAGTTCTTACAGGCTTTTTTCGGTTATTTTGTACAACCTATTCCAGCACCTCTGTAAATGTTTACAAGATAAACTAAATATATACATTTTCCACATACTTCTAAATCGAAACATTTTTTTATATATATTCATTGCTAACAAAAATACTGAAAAATTAAAATTTTACACTTTTGATCCAATTTTTTAGTTAAACTATTTTCTAAAAATCACATTTTGCACCATTTATCAAATTTTTTGAATACGGACCATTTTAGAAAAATTTGGTATGAAGCAAAAATTATAGATAATACTATTAGAAGTAACTTTCATTGGAACAATTTTCTTCTCCAAACATAAATAACAGATATATTCCATAAAACATAAAAATGACCTCCTATAAAGTACCCCCCCAGATGTTCCGACTTTATCTTTTCACCTTAGGCCGAAATAAAATTTAATGTTTTTTAGTTTTCTTCAAAATTCGCAATTTACACATTTTCTCAAATATCTCGAATACGGTCGATTTTAGAAAATTTATGTATAAAATAAAAATTTAAAAAAATTATTTTACAAAAAACTTTTATTTGAACAATTTTTATAAAAAATTAATTATTTTACATTTTGTCAAATTTCTCGTACCCCTTAGATGTTCCGACTTTGTTTATCTAATCATTTTACCTCAGACCTCAATAAAACTTAAGTTTAAAATTTAATGTTTTTTTATTTACCCGTTATTGACTTTTCTACAAAATTCGAAATTTACATATTTTCTCAAATATCTCAGATACGGTCCATTTTAGAAAAGTTATGTATGGGATAAAAATTATAAACAATTATAATACAAACAACTTTTATTTAAACAATTTCTATAAAAATTATTATCATCGCGAAAATAGTCAAAACGGATTTAGGAAATCCCAAAACGTAAATAAAAAATAATTAATATAATTATTTGATTTTAATATTGTGGGATTGCCACTCACCGTTTTTATAATTACTGCGTTGGCCAAAGCCTTAACTGATCGTGAGCGGCTACTGTTGTTCGCTGTCGCTTTTTGTGAAGTAGATATATTTCATGTGGTAATACCTCCCGAACAGTGTAAGGCCCTTTGTATTTTGGCCTCAGTTTTCCTTCACCTGCAAGCTGTGAATCTTCAATTGCAACGATATCGCCTGTCTTAAATAATGTACCCCGACGGCTAGTTTCATTGAACCGTTGACCTCTGTTTGACGGTCATCATTTTTTTGCTACTACAACGGCCTCTTCTGGATTAATAAATAAATCATTAAATGATTATCTTCCCAAAAATTACTGAGTTGCGGCTAGTCTTGGATTTTTACCGACATGCAGTACCACAGATCAATTACTTTTAGAATGGAAACTGCAATGCTTAAATTTGAGACAGTTTTGTAACACCCGGTGAGCGTTCTTTGAACTATTTGGCGGAAGTGGCGCCATCTCGCGGTCACTTTAGTTAACACAAAACGCGGGAACATTCAAAATGGTCATTCAATATTTAGTTTAAAAGTGGTAGTCAAATTAAGATTTGTTCATACCAACTCCTTTTTAACGTTTATTGTAGCAATAAACATATTTGTTACAATAAAGCAAAAAGTGAGTAGTATGAACCAATCCTAACTTGACTACAACTTGAAATACTTTTACAAAAAATTAAAAAGCATGATCAATAAAATTAATTCATTAAAACAAAAAACATACAAAATAGAATAATTAAATGTAGCGTGTTAATTAACTGGAAAGTTAAGTCATTGTCCACAGAGGTTGAAGAGTTTTATCTAGAACAAAAAATAAATATTAATAAACTTATAAATCAAGAAGGGTACAGGAAGAAAAAAGTAGCTAAGCCACATTTTTATCAAAATTGAACTGGTCTGTCCTATTTTGTAAAAAACCAGTATTAGCAAATGCAAAATAGTGCATTTAAAATTATGTCCAAGGACTTTCCTACTGTTTGTTTGTAATTTTCAGTATTTAGAATAAAAAATTACAACTGTCTGGTAAATTAAGTGGTAAACTACAATATAATCAGGCAACATTTAAACAAAGTAACATCTTTTTGTAATCAATTACCTTAAAGTATCAAAAGTTTGTATTTAGTCAGTCTAAATTAAATTTGGTTTTCTGAACATTTTGGTAATTGTGACTTGGCCCCTTTTTTTCCTGAACCCTTCAAATCTGTTAGGGAGCACAGAAAGTGAGGCATAAATAAAAAATGGTATACTGACCATTACTTCCCGGGCTAGGCTATTTTGTCTTCCAAAATCCAATATTGCCATTCCAAACGGCTTGAAGAGTTTGTACTAGAACAAATAAAAAACAGTAAAAGTAACAATCTGAACTAAATCAATATAAAAATCAAATGTGAGGCATGAATATAAAAAGTACAGTGACTATTACTTCCCTGACTAAACTCAAACAAATAATGATTGAGAGTGAAAGCAGGTAGAAATACGACCAAATCGGAGGCGTGCTTATTATTTTTGAGAGGGTACAATTATTTAAAATATTCATACAATTTCTTTTATTTATTTCATGAAAACTTTGCAATATCGTAATTTACCTAATCGTTGTAGTCATTAGTGGGGCTTTATGAAAACGGAGTAATAATTGTGGTAATTATAGTAGGAACCAAATAAATTAAGAATATTAATAAAAATCACAATATATATTTCAAATAAAAAATAAGAAAGATACCTAATCATGGGTTGGTTTGGTGACAGAAACAATATTATCAATTTTACTATTTTAATAATGAATTTAACTTTGTTTCACAAATTAACGTATATTTATATATTATGTCGCGGCCGAAGTCAGTAAGGAACTGTCTCTTAAGTTTCTTCTTGGGTTACACATACAGAAGTATTACTTAAATTTTAAATTGAAATCATAATGACGGATATTGCATATCCAATGCAATTGATATTTTTATTTTGTTTTGTTTAGTTATTTTTAAATTTTTATATTTTTTAATCTTTTTATATTATATTTAGTTTTTAATTTACTTCGCTTTCTCTATAAAATTTTTGTAATTTTTCAATGACAATAAAGCATACCTCTATATATATCTCTCTCTCTCTCTTTCCTGGTTTACCTGCAGTTCCTCGAAACTAGCCAGCCTTACCCAAGAAACCCTAATTGGGTTCGGCCAACATTAAAAGACATTATAAAGCTTAAATTACTATTTGATTGGTACTTAAATAATAAAAGTTTACACGCACCTATCATTTTGGAAATCCCTAAGTAAGATAATTAGTTTGGATATAACCTACAGGATTATGTTTTCTTGACCGCCAAACATAATAATAATAATGTTTATTTCAAATTTATGTAACAATGTACAAATTGATACAATAATAATAATTAAATAAATAAATATTTGTATCCTGCTGAGACATTGTTCATGTCTGTGTACAGGAATTAAAAATGCAAATTTATATAATAATTTCTAAATGGTAATTGTAAAAATAAAAATTATACCTAAATATATAGACTTCTTTTTTTGTACAAATTTTCTTCTAATCTTCAACCTCAGATTCGTCACTGCTGCTACCGCTATCATCAAAGTAAATTATGATTGGTTCAATATTGTGTTCAATACGGTTGTCTACGTCCCACATTTTTTGCTCTTCTTTTAAAACATGCTGAATGCATTTCTTCCAGTCTTCTGCAGAAACATTTTGAATGGCTTCTTGTAGGTAACGTTGCACGTCCACTAATTTAAATGTTCTGTTTTCTCGTGCCACATATTCTTTTACTTGCGCCCAGATTAATTCTATTGGGTTTAATTCGCAGTGGTACGGTGGTAACCTTAATACTGTAATTCCACGACTTAACGCCATTTCATCCACTGCGAATTTTTTATATTTGTCTCTGTGTAATTTTGTTAACTGAAGTAGTTCTGCCTTTAAACTATCTTTTTTATATTGGATGTTTTTATTAATTAACCATTCTTGAATTGCTCGTTTTTTCCATGATTGTTTCGGTAATGATTCTAAATACCGACTATGATATGGGGCATTGTCCATGACGACGACAGACCCAGGTTCCACAAGTTGAATGATGCCTTCAAACCATTTTTCAAACACCTCCGCATTCATCTCTTCATGATAGTCGCCTGTTTTCTTGGATTTAAATATTAATTCACCATTTGGTAAAAATCCACTGTCGCTTCCTATATGCGTAACTATCAGACGACTACCTTTTCCAGACGGCTGTTTTAACCCAGTTGACAAGCCTTCAATAAAGGCTTGTCGTGCACTTGTTATATGACCATCCTGCCATACTTTTTTGACCGTATGTCCTTGGTTAACCCACGTTTCATCCATGTAGTAAATTTTTTTTTGATATTCCGAAATTCCTCAATTTTTCGTAGATAATTTCTTCTCCATACTATTATTTCCTGACGTTCAATGAGAATGCTTTTCCTGTCGACTTTTCCGTACGTAAATTTCATTTCGTGTAAAATTTTCCTCAAAGTTTCTTTACTCATTTGTGGGACCAATTCATGATCGCTAACTGCCTCCAGAACTTTTTGCAAAGTGGGCAGCTCATTTCTGAAAAAGAAACTGTGAATAGTTGTGCGTATACTGTTTTTGGCTTCTTCATCAACTGTGATTTTTTTTTCTTCCGCTACTAGTTTTTGGCGTTTGTACTTCCCCATGAATTTTGTTTTCTCTTAGTATTTTGTAAACTGATGATTTTGGTACACCCGTATAATCAGAGCACATATCAACTAATTTATCTTTTGTAATTGTGGAAGTTAATGATGTTGGAACGCCCGGTTGGTTATTCGGAGGTACATCCGTAGAATTACAGCACATATGCACTAAGTTATCTTTTGGTCGCTGATGATCTCTTTCAAGACAGTGAAATACTCGAAGTACAATTTGTTTTTCACTTAGCGACCGAGACTTCGACCGTTTTACCTTTTTCGACGTTGAAGGCCCTTCAATGTCTTCCATTTTTTGCATAGTTTTAGAACGGTGTAGAAATATTATTATTTAATGTTTAAACACTTATTAGCACTAATATTTTCACCAATTGTTCTTACAACACGTCGATTACTTACTAACTTAACTGTAAAACTTACAATTCACACCGTATAATTCAAAACCCGATGTTACGCTCGTGGTTAGAAATATACTACTGAGAACGTCATCAACGAGATGGATTTTACGCGTAACAGACAAAGACACAAATATCGCTCCGTACACCGATGCCATTAGTTGTAACAAATACTGAACAATCCATAAAATAATTAATTTTAAATGATCAAGAAATGTATAAGTATTACTCATTACTGATTTTTGTTATAATTAATATCTTTTATTACAGTTCATCAAATTTCTAGAGGTGTTCGACGCCCAGACAGAGAACGCGCTACGTGTGACTAAGATAGCTATTGTACAGTCTGCTAAACAAGTTATTTTAAATAGTTTTTAATATTTTTAGGTAATTAAATTTTAAAAGTGTGGAATAGTTTAGGGATTAAATTGGTCTGATTGGACTTTCTTAGAACGTTTTTAAAAGCAGCTAAAGATAGTATGTAGAATTGAAAATAATTATTATGCCATAAAAGGTGTTTTGGAATTCCTTCAACCTTTTGAAATTGAGTCAGAAAATATAAATTTTATAGGATAGCGGAAAATACCTATAATTTTTTTGTAGGCCTTTGTAAATCGTGGAAATATTTTATATTTTATTTCTACCTTATTAAGGAAAATGGTACCTATTATAAATAACGGTTGTTTCTGAAACATTACTAAAATTTTCGAAATTTTGTTTTTCTACAAAATAATATACTATACTATTTAGAAAAAAATTTATTTCTCTTATAATTTTATAAAAAATAACAGGGGAATATTTACATTTCTTGATCTATTAAACAAAACGATAAATTATCTCGACGAATGACAGCATGTTCTAGTACGGAAGCTAGCTTTACATTTTTGTTGGTGGTTTCATGGGTTTCATATCAATTTTTTGTAATTGTAGTTTACACGTACATATACCTCTTAACACTTGTTTGCTTTATTAAAAAAGTGTGTTGTTGTGATTTACGTCGAAATAAGTCAAAAACAACTTGAAACCCCATATAAAATCAAAAAGGAGAAACGGAAAAAAATTGAGCCTGTAAATGAACACAACTCAGAAACAAAAATAGCTATCTAATAATAAAAAAATAAAATTTGATTCTTGTGCAGCTTCATCTATATCATTAACTGTTTTTGGTTTTTTAATGGTTTTTCTTGGTGATGAAAATTCCGATATCTCACGGTTATCGATTCTTTTTTTCTCTCCAGAAATGCGGACGACCATTTACATTTTTAAATGGTATTGAAGGTGAATTAAAGTTTCCTTCTCTTCTCATAAACTCTATAACATTGGCTATTATTTCGCGAGATTGACTGTTAATCACGCGGCCTCTTAATTTGCTATTAAACTCCATACTTAGGTTCTATTAAACTGTAATGAGCAAAAAACACAAACGAAAATAAAAGAAATGTTTTAGCGAAATTTACATCTGACATTTACGTCTGAATGAAATAGTGAAATACTTGATGCGCAGAGTGTACTTTCATTGCGTAAATCCGTCGGGATGCCTGTCAGTAGTGCTTTCTCTGTCTAGCCGTCGAAAGCCTCTAGAAATTTGATGAACTGTAGTACTATGATTGTACATTATCTATAATTTGCCACAACTAACAACTCTACTACTTACTTTATTTTGATTCTGCTAAAAACTAGTAAGGTAAAATTGAGATATGACAACACGGTTCACTCTCAATCATTATTTGTTTGAGTATAGACTGTTTTTCTCTTTAACGATGCAATACTGCCACTACAAACGGCTTGAAAAAGTTTGTACTAGAACAAATAAAAATACAGTTATATCGCTGCGTGCACCAAGAACTTTAAACATATTTTCAAAATGTTTATCACATACTAAATAGTTTTTACAAATTTGTTGTTTTATTCTTGAAAAACGGACTGGGAACACCCAATACTTAAATTTGAAATAAATCGTTATTAGGATTTCAGAGTGTTTACAAAACAATTTGGCATTTAAAATAAGCTCAATCATCAGCAAGATCAAGTAAGCAAATTGAACATTAAAAACACAATTGAACAAGACCAAGCTGACATTACAATAAACAATAATTTACAAAATACTTACTATTTATTCATCCAGGATCCAGAGCACACCCAAATACAAACAAATAATAATTATTGACAATATGATATTGATAACATGGAGGAAGGAATCACAAAAAATACAGGTAAAATGGCAAATGTCATTCACCGCGAGGTAATCGATAATGGATGCCTGACAATGACAAATGACATTCCCACTGTTTCCACCATCAATTGTAGATTTATGTAAATTGTTGTGTACAGCGCCATCTAGAATCTATTCTTTGAATCAAAAATATAGTTTCAGTTCGGGCTATACCAGTTACCGATACCTGTGCAGTACGGTCGGCGCATAACCAGTTGCAGAGTGAATGCCGTGAATGGTCGAATTTAAATTATACTTTATTTCGGGGATTACTAAGATCCACTGTTTTTCTTTTCAGCTATGAGGGTTGCTCGCAACAAATTAAAGATATTTCACATTACACGTTCTACTTGACCATTTCCACGAGGCACTCCCATTGCTATGTAATGAATTAAAATCTGTAATGCATTTTGGTTTTTTCAATTCTTCAACAACTGGTATTAAACAACATATGACATCTTTCGAAGTTTTGTTTTAGAGATTCTTTGTAGCTTGCAACATTTGCAAATGGATCGATTATAACTAATATTTTAATACAACCACTAGATTTCAGTAAAGGACCTGCGGATCAATAGGCTGTGTGCACATACTGTGATTTTCTTTTACTCTACGGAGAATAGTCGCACTGCGCAGCTTTCTGAGTGCCTTTTCAAAGGAGATAGAAAACTCCGCCATTTTGAACCCTTATTACGTGTTGCCTACATCTTGGCGCAATATTTTTAATAGGTGCGTTTTAATCATTCGCTTCTGTTTCAGAATTGTCGGTTTTCTTGTTTTAATCTGACAGGTTAAAACGACTAAACCGACAATTCCGGAAGCAGAAGCGGATGATTAAAACGCACCTGATATTTTGCTTGCTGCTGTCAGTGTCAGTGAATATTATTTTTGGAGTCACAGTTTATTGCTAAAGAATCAGTTAGCTCACTCGGACCAGTTGAAAGTTCCAAAATAACATTCACTCCAGGGATACAAATCCAGGATACGCAGAAGACTGCTGTTTTATTATAGGCGGTTGTCATATATTGTATTATCCGAGTTGCGCAGTGTATAAACTGGAACATTGACATCAAAAGTGCCGACTCAGAGTGAGCGATCTGATTCTTTAGCTATAAACTGTGTCATAGGGTTCAAAATGGCCGCGCCCTATGTTGGGCGTGTCGGACCTCTCTCTTGCCCCGTATAGTAATCAAAGTATGTGGCTGTGTGTCTAAAATGTTATGTGATTTTACCAAAATTCACGTCAAGTGCCAATATGGGATTTTCCTAATGTGCAACATCTAAAATTTTGATGTATTTTTTAGATGATCCATTTTCGGCCATTACAAAATAATAAATAAATAGTTTCTGGATACACTTGTTCCATGCTGTATGTGAAGACTCATCAATATATACAGTTATAGTACCCAATCGCGCTACTTCGAGCAGGAAATCTTTCCGAAGTGTTATTTCTCTGAGCGTATGCTTATCGGTAATTTTGTTTGTTTATCGTTTTTAACGGGCACACTTTTAACTCGCTTACATCATCCACTTCATCTCAGCTTTAAAGTATGTTACATTTTATGTCCAGGGTGGCATTCAATAGAAAATTTTTAATTCTATAACTTAACACACCAACCCGCAGCGCGCGGTT
Source organism: Psylliodes chrysocephalus (assembly GCA_927349885.1). Classification (NCBI taxonomy): domain Eukaryota; kingdom Metazoa; phylum Arthropoda; class Insecta; order Coleoptera; family Chrysomelidae; genus Psylliodes; species Psylliodes chrysocephalus. The sequence continues at coordinate 1,024,264 of OV651817.1, read as the reverse complement.
ATAATTCTTTCTTTATAGCTATTTCTCGAACAGAATTACAGTCTGTATATACTATGAAATGCACACTGTACAGATGATACACACGAAAGTGTTCAACCGTTTCCACTTTAGCAAGAGTCTCTAAAAATGTTACTTTGATTCACAATCAGTCGGACGCCGACTATAGTATGCAATAGGTCGAGTAACAAGGGAAGGTATGTGTTTGGAACTTTCTTCAATTCCATTTGATAAAAGCTTGACTTCATGTCCAACGTGATATAATATTTAAAAAGCATTAATGTGATATTTATTAATTTTTTTGCTTACTAACACAAAATGACTTATATTTTATAATACAATAGTAATACTCTCCCTAATTCACCTCTTGTACTTACCAAGTGTATTTTAATCTCCGAAGCCTACTAAGCTTGTATGAGGTAGGAACAGCTATCATTTTATTTGTCGTGGTGCTTAGGAGCGACTTACAGATGATTGATGGTGGCATTTGACTTACAGGTGAGGAAAACCTCACCCGCCATTATTTTCAATAACTTCTGCGGATAATTCCACTGTTTATAATTTTCTTTACCTGAATTATGTCTTGATATGCTAATCGTCTTCGTTGATACGCTAATCGCATTCGTTGATACGCTACTGGAGTACTGCATTTTAATATAATTGACATTTTCCGGTAGTTATGTGGTCAGTAGTTTTATTCTTGTAAAATGTTAAGTTTCTTCACTTGTATTTTTAGAGTGTCTTTTATTTCTAATTGATTAATTTTCATATCGTTCAATTTTTTATTGTAAACACTTTCGGAATGTTGAGCAGGTCTTGATGTAACTGAATCGCTTTGGCATTTTTATCAACACTTAAACAAGGTTGTCATCTGACATTCAATAATAATATCAATATATTCAGGAATCACATTATTTCAGACGACCTCTAACGTAATAGTTGGCAAAATCACAAAGACCAATAGTTTAAACAACTTGAGTTACAATTCTCAACAGAAGAACGTGCATCAGCTGGCCTAATCGTTTCTTTCAATGTTTTTACTAGGGATTGTTTAATTATTGACTTGTCAGCACCACTATCAATAAAGTATTTTAACGATTGAGCTTGCTTGCTCAAAGTATAATAACATGGCTATCGTTGTCGAATTCAGATGGTGTCATTTTTTTTAACACAAATGTTTTTTTAAACTCCCTTTTTTACACCAACAATTGGATTCGGCGTGACCCATTTTTTTACAATTGGTAACCGTATTAAATGTACTCGCCTATGATATTCTTCGACATACATTTTGTTGGTGTCTCTGGCGGCGGCACATGCATTTTCTTGGTGTATATGGCGGCTACATTTAAAGCAATTTTTGTCATTTTCGAGGTCTTAACACGGATCGCATCAAATTCGCTGAGTAAACTTATAAACTCACGACTCACGTTCGGAATTTAGCTTTTGAATGTGAATTGCAGAACGGGATTCTGAATTGTCTAAACCGGAACTAGATGCCACAGCAAAGCATTATAAAATTTAATGATGATTCACAATTTTTGATTTCCATAATCACACAGTGAATTACAATTATGGCTTTGAAGCGTAGCCGCCTTGTATCCACAAGCAGCTGGTTTCTCCTTGTCTGCGAATGCACCTATTAGATCATCACAAAAGTTTTGTCACGTTCGAAAAAGAAGTCGCCAGTCATAACAATAACCAAGATTCTTAGGTGCATTGCTCGATTTAGCGATCATGAAGTTATCGCTAACGCTGAGTCCTTTATTTTGTTAGCGTTACTAAACCATTCTTTTATGGAATATGCGCTATCGTCACGTCATGGTCATGACTGGTTATTTCGAAAAGAGTGCACAGGCGCGAATAGCGGCGCTTGCGTGTTAGATTCATCTGCTCTTGCAACTCTGGACGTTGGCTTAGCGAACGGCTACATAGCCATCTTGGAATGGTGGGTTAAATTAGCAATTTGTTGCTGTTAGGTTGCTACAAAGTTTATTAATGTTTCCTGTCACTTAGATTTAACATTCTTTGGACTATGTACATTCATATTGTCTTTAATATCGATCGTCATTGTGTTAGGCTGACGCACTGTCACGAGGTTCAGGATTTTCGTCCACCATTATCACTAGCACTAACTTCTAATTAAATTACTTATGGTACGCATACTGATCCCATTTCTGATGTTAACAGAAGAGATGTATCATCCCTAATAAAAATGTCTTGGAACAGTTGATAAGTGGTGGAGGCTTTGTTTAATATGAAGCACTGGATTAATCAAACTGAACTTTTATTAGAAAGATAAAAAAAGGGACAATATGTTTGGCGGTTCTTTTTACATGACAACGCTAACATGACAACTGACACATGATTGACAGACAATACAAAACAAGTCTACCAACTAATCAAAATATACTATACTATGTTTTTAAACTAGGAGGAGCGAATTGAAAAGACGCATTTACACAGGGAAAAGTAACTAGATTTGTTACTAAGAGCGAGTTTCGAAATATAGTGGTGTTCAAAATTTATGAAATAATTATCTTTATCGGCCTTAGTCGGTGAACGGCCAATGAGCGGTTAAGAAACGAATAAATGTCATAGAATTATTTTTTTAATTGGTCCCAGACAACGGTCGCAAATTTCACATTATTGTGATCTGAAATGTGTGTCTAAAACGAAATGTCACTGTCAAATTAAAGTCAATATGGTTGTTGATTAATGCAAAGTATATTCACCGTTGAGTAGCGACAACTGTAGAACCGAATTCTAGTGCGCCGACGCGAAATAGAGAGGCGAGACGTCTTCTAAAACCCCTTTCACTTTAGTCCGGCAGCTGATATAGGAATTCGTTGTTGTGGATTTATTAGTGCTCTTTTATTGTGTTGAATTGAATTGAAATTTATCAATAGTGATATATTTTTATATTTACTACATAAGTTAAATACTCATAAATATAAAACTGCCTAATGACCAAACTTTTATTATAAATGTAAACTACAAAAGAGTTTTACTTCAAATTACGTCGAGCAGTGTAAACATCACATTCAAGACCAGTTCATAATTCGAGCAGTGTTTTACTGTGTCGTTCCGTCAATAACGTCAAAAGAGAGAGAGAAAATTTGCACCAACCAAGATCAAAGGCACCAACGCTTTATGTCGCTACTCAACGGTTAATATACTTTGATTGATGTCAGAAATACTTTTTTCTTGCTTTTGAAATCGACTTTTTGAGAATAACTATGATCTTTTTAAAATGGATATTAAATATTTAAGAAAATTGTTAATGGAATATCCAGATGTAGCCAGGTTAGTATAAAATATAAAGATCTGTTTACATTTTTAAGGATATATTTGTTATAGGTATAAAAAGTAAAATTTAATCAGTGAATGACAAGTGGATCACACAGTAACTGGTATATTTTCTATGAGTAATGTGGATATTATGGCTTATTTAGTGTTAACCCATGGTTAATGCGCTAGAGGGCAAATAAAGGCATTCAAAAGTTTACAGGCCTATGAGTTAGAATTTGTTTTGAAAACTGGAACCAACATTTTCATAACACTACATGTCAACATATATTTTTTAAAGTGAACTATTCATACATATCTATGTATTAATTTTAAGTATTTTTAAAATATTTTTTGTGAAAGTAATGTTAACTCATTGTGCCAAATTAAGATTGTCCCTAAAGTAGTAGATGGTGTTTTAAATGTTATAACAATTTTGTAAATAGTTTTATTCTATTCTAATAAATAAAATTTGCTTGAATATTTAGTTACATTTTAATCATTTTGGTTAGAAATTCATCAATTTTTAGTTTTAAAAAATCAGTAATAAAATTATTTTTTCTAAAATTTTTCGGAATTCATCTCTTCATGGTAATCTCCCATCTTTTTACCATCAAAAACCAATAATGCATTTTCTACAAAACCTTCAGAATCAGCATGTAAAATAATAAGGTGTCTTCCCTTTCTTGTAAGGCTTTTCAGGAATTGCTACCTTTAATAGTACTCAGTGTAGAAGGATCCATAATTGTAGATTTTCAATACAATTGCTTACTGAAGAATTATTATTTACGAAATAAAGTAAAAAACTAAGTAATGGATGAGATATCAAATTATAAAATGTCAGAACTGTCAACAATATCAATTATTAGCTTATGTTCATGCTAAAAAGTAATGTGTGAAACTGACTGTAATCTGACCAATCAGAAGGCTACAGAATTGCCAACTTAAATTCAAATCGCTCCTCTCAGTTTAAAAACAGAGTATAATATATAGATAGGTTCGAATCATTTCATTGAATATATTTTAACAGTCTTAAACTGCTTTTCCAATGGTTTAATTCACCTATTCTCAATTACAATGTTGATGTGACATTGCCACTGTCTATTCGCGTACTGCCTACAGGCGTGGATTTACCTCCGAGCAATTACTAATAGAGGGAGCGTGAAAACGAGTTTGTAGGCGATTGTTGTTGTGTTAGCAACATCTGTAGAGGAAGTGAGGAAGCGGGCACAAGGGGGAAGGTAAACATCCTTCTTGTTCAGTGGCGTATCATTTATCTATAAAAACACATTGTCCAAATGTTTTAATTGTAAAAAAAAACTAAAAAATTTGCTAATTATACTATTTTTAAAATAAATACCGTCTTATATGTTTTTAATGCAGGAAAAGAAACAAAATCACTGTAAAGGTCTAATTTTTTCAATTGAAGAATAGAACCTTAAAATCAATTTTATTATAAATACAGGAGCGACTAGTTTCGACCTTACAGGAACATCTTCAGGCCTGTAATACAATAATCTTTAATTATTATAATAGGTTGGTCGCTTACGGATAACATTAAATAGTATAAACCACAAAAATGGATCCATATTGTAGCGTTACAGCACTTTAGAATTAAAGCTGTGAAAATAAAAGAGCAGTGCAAACGTAACTAAAAATAAGAAAACTGATTACGGAATCTACAAGAGAAGAGGTGAGAATGAGCAATTACGAATGCATTTAAATTGCTCGGGATAACAAATAAAGCTGATAATGTAGTGGTATAGTCCCCGTCAAAGAAGGTCTGAATATGTTAAAGAGAACGGCGATTTCTCTGTAAATCTGGAGAATGTAAGGATGGAGGGAAGACGAATCTTGCTGGCTCAGGTGTAGATGGCTAGAAAAAGGAGCGTGTAGATGAAAGATCCAGTAAATATAATCACTTTCGTCTAATTTTTTATTCTCACTCACCGTTTCGGCTTTATCTTCGAAATTCATTTTTAAAAGGAAATAAAAGTAATCATTCATGCAAGCATATAATAAAACAACATGAATTCATTATATTTAATAAGCTAATAAACGTTTGTTTCAATGAAAAAAACATATATGTGAGTATAAAAAATATATAAATTAATATCAAAATCAATTTGAAAATACAACAGATATTAAAATGAAATAAATTAATGCAAGTACAAAAGAAAGTTAATAACACCTTCTAAAAGTAATACATTTTAAGTAGATAAATATTTAAAGAGTTTATTCCTGAACATAACTAATCTAACGTTTTCCCCTTTTTAATATTATGAGGGTTTTTGTAGTTGAAATGAAAATTATAATTTATTTTGCTCCTAATAAAAATTTAAACATACTTTATCAAAGAGTAAAATTCATAATAGAATTTCATAATCTTAAATCGTTATCAAAAATTATTAATGGTAAAACTTCAAACAATAGATTCTTAAACAAATTTCTAGTTTTTGCCACTTTTATTTTAGTAGTTTCGAGGAGAATTTTCCTGTGGAAACCAGTAGAACCATCAATTGGTTAATAAAGTTTTGATATTTTGAGTCTGGTAAGTCTTGTTAAACTTTCTTCTTAGGAAGCTGTAACCTTATGGAGAATAAAAATTTTATGTTAGATCAAATGCTCTTAATTGAGAATTATATTTGCAAAGGCCGTTTTAATAATATTTTCAAAAGTTCTTGGAATCGTTGTTAACAGAAACCTGTAAAAAAAATATAATTTTATTCCTAAAATATAAGATATCACACAATGCACATTCATATAATATCATTGTGCTAGAAAAATACTAGGTAGTTACTGAGACAATTTAAAAAAAAGTATTTCAAAAAACTCAACTTTTAATGTCATCATTGTACTTAACTTTTTATTGCTAAATTATTAATAATGTCATTTTGTGTAGTTCGTTGTGATTTGTATAATATATATTATAAAAAACTATCAACAATGTTAATGTGCCAAGTTTTTTTAATAATTATGTCCTTGTTATAGTAAAAACACATTTAATCACATTTTTAAAGTTTTCTGGATTTCTGCTTTAAATTATCGTATACAATTGAACTGACTAATTGTGAGTTTAAGTAAAGGTATATCTCTTTTTTTGTTATAACAGTCTTTGTATATTGTTCTAACTTTTTAGATAATCAGAGAAAACAGTAAGACATCTCTTAATATATCCTATTTCACCAACAAAAATGTAGAATAATTAATCTCACATCAAACGAAAAAAGTAAGTTTAGGGTGTCCTAATAGGTTTTAACTTAAAAACTAAATAAAATGTATATTGCAACTGTGTTTAAACAAATGAATGTTTTTATACCTGACTATAGCACCAGACAAACATTTTTTTAGATCATAATGATCTGCATAACTCAAAATAGTCAAAATCCATATTATTTAAGTTGTTCTAGTATTGTTTTAGCATAACGATATTAACTCCAATAATAAATATTCACATTTTTTTGGGACGTTTTTTAAGGAAATTAAAAAAAAAACATGAATAATGTGATATTCTTGTTTAGTTGTGTACTATATAATATAGTTCATTAGGTAGTGATTTAGAAGAAAATTATGTTCTATTTATAGAATAAAAAATCACTCATAATATATAAATATTTATACCTATTTATATTTTGGATTATTTTATGTTTTTGGCTCTGAATAGTTTTCTTAAGAATTTTAAAACCTTCTTTAGCTCTTTTGGGATATTCCATGCATATCTTAGAAGTTCATTTTATTTAAACCTAAAACAAATTAAGTACAAAAATGAACATTTAAACAATACACAAAATTAGTCTTTTAGATTAGTTAAAAAAAAGTGTCAACAAAAAAATGGCTATGCCTTTTTCCTTAAACATTCTTTTTGAAAGGAAATTAAGTTTCTCTACTTACTTGCTGTTTTAGTATTTTAGTAGCAGATGAATATAATGTAGAAGTAGTGACAGGATTGATTATTATACTTCCATCGTCGAAATTGCATTTTTCTTTAATATTTTCCTTCACTGAGGTCTGTAATAAAAATGTTCATTAGCATAAAAAGTTATTCAGGTGGTCACTTGTTGAATTCCTATATTTTAGAACCATGCATTTCTTTTTCATATCAAGAAAAGGAAACCTAAAAAAAAATAACAAAGATGTGATATTAAAATAATAATAAGTAACTAACCTTTACTATAATCATTATGAGATGAATGAAGACGAACTTAGCTGGAGTTTACTTGCTCTTAATTTTAATAAGAAAATAAGAAAGTTTAATTGCAAATTAAAGGTGATTGCCTAATGCACCGCCTCTGATAAATAGGTCGTGTCTGTACTTACTTATGATATTATCTTGAAGAAGCATTTTCAACAGGCCTTTTACACATAAAGCATGTTTTCACCATATTATTAGAGATAATAAATCTTAAATATACATTTACAACCCTTACAACGTTATAAATAATAATATTTTCCGTAAAATACAAATAAGAAATTGATATGTGTCAGAAAGCTGATTAAATAAGCCAATTACAGAAGAGGTATTTTCCCCCTCGGGGGGAGTAGATGTTGCTAACAAAATTTAGCGCGGGGAAGGGGGGAAGACTCCCTCTAGTAGTAATTGCTCGGAGGGATTTACCACTAGGCCCACTAGGCCCGGGCCTAGGGGCGCACAGCACCAAGGGGCGCCCTGTCATAAAAAAAAAACAAAATCAAATTTTTTTAGTTTACATTAAAAAAAATTCTACTCATAATATTATTATACCGTGTTAATAATTAGGCCAATGCTGACACAATTTTATGTAAGTTTATATGAAGTATGTAAATTCGCATTAGAATCGTCACACAAGAAATTGCGTAGCGGAGGTGCCCTACCCGCAGTTGAAGGAAGCGTCCAAATTTCAAGCCGCGCGCTTGACTATTAGGCTAAAGTCACATACGGCTGTTTTCGCCGAGTCGGTCGACGACTCGGCCGCCGCCTCGGCGGATGCTGTAATGTAAATAAATGGAGTTGTTCACACTATACTGCGCTGCGAGAAAGCGACGCTACACCGCCGCGCGTACCGTCGTTCGACTCAAATGCATTACTTTTTTGTGAACCGCTTCGTGTGTTTTGGCAGAGGCGGCCAGCCGAGTCGGCGGCCGACTGGGCGGAAACAGCCGTGTGTGTCTTTAGCCTTAGATGCTAGTGAGCGATTGCCTCTCCTGGCTGCTGCTAGGTCGAGTCCAGGTGCAAGCGCCATGTCAACCTACCCCCGCCATTACCACATGCGCCCCTAAACTCTCCTGTCTCAGTCTGTCACCTGACTTCACCAGCAGTTAGTTAGCCACTTGTCGTTGTCGTGGGTCGTTGTCACTAGTCAAGTCACCTCAGTGCTTTGTCTTAAATCAGTGCTTTGTTCGCATGTTTTCTAATGCTGATTTGCTGTTATCTTAATATTCAACTTTTACATTGTGGTCCATACGGCATTACTTTGTTGTTGGAAATAAGTATTTATTATTGTTAAAGTAATCATGAGTGTTTAATAATGAGCTTTAAATCAAAACTTAGTGGTGCAGAGTTTAGAAAAAGGCGCGAAGAAAAAGATGAGAAAAATGAAAAAGTTTCTAAAATAACATTTTTTTCGCGAAATGTTCGAAGTCAAGTTAGTAATGATGGTAACAGTGAAAATGTACAGGCTATTTCCCATGACGCTTCTAACAGTTCCAACGCCGAAGAACTTGCTTTTGAACCCGATCTTGTACCAGAACTTCAAAATAAATCTGCTGATGCTGAAGACGGAGTTCATGTAGAACGTGGTAGAGGTAGTGTAGACTTGTTTTATGGGATGTAAGTGATGAACTAAGAGATAATATTTGTGCCCAAAGTAGTGTAGAGCAATATTGTGACCGAGTTTAATGAATCCAAAAGACCGTATCCAGATAAAATTCGCTTTCTGTCTAAAAGTTTACGAAAAAACTTCAAAATGGAGAAAAAAAAAACAGAACGTGAATGGTTTATTCACCATCAAAAGGCTCCGTTTTCTGCGTTCCGTATATGATATTTGACGAGTCGGATAATAAGGGCGCATTTTTAAACGGTTTCAATGACTGGAAAAATGCTAATCAACGTGTAAAAGACCATAAAAACAGTTTTAACCATAAAAACAATTTAGAAAAACTAAAAATTAGGAGTTCTTTGAAAGGTCGTGTTAATGTTAGACTTGCCGAAGCTCTAGAACTTGAAGTCCACTATTGGAGGGAGGTACTTACGAGAGTGGTGGCAGCTGTTAAATATTTAACTATGCAAAGGTTGGCTCTCCGAGGATCTGATGAACACTCACAGCCGTATGTATAGTCGATCGCCAGCGGATCGCTGCTGATACCGCCGAGATGAATTTCTGGCGACTTGCTGGAGATTGTCACCGGCATGTCATCTCTCGCAAGTTTTCATGTTATTTTACAGGAAAAATTAATTTTCATGTTCATTGTTTTTTGAGTTTTAAGAAATTAATCATGAGTAACATGCGAGAGATGCCGGTGACAATCTCCAGCAAGTCGCCACCTTTTCGGTCTTTCGCCAGCGGATCGCTGGTGATACGCCGGCGAATCGCTGGCGATCGACTATGCATATGGGTGTTAGATAAACTTAACACTGGAAACTTCATTGAACTTCTGAAATTTCCAGTCAAATTCAGCGAAAGAGAGGTATAAGAGAGAGAATATGGCTGATAATCGGCGCAAAAGGAAGGTACCTACTAAGTTTGGTGAATATGGTGGTCCTAGCAGTGATGATCAATTTACAGGGTCGGAGAACTTCCGTGTAAACACTTTTAACTGCATATTGGACGGCCCTATATTCCGAAATTAAGAAATGTGAGCATAAATATTCTGATCTTCACAATAGGTTTGGTTTTCTTGAAACTATAAAAAGTCTTGAGGCATCTGATATCACCAAATGTGCAAGAGAACTATTGAGTGCCTATCCTGAATACCTTGAGCCTGTTGTTGTGGACGAGTATTTACATTTAAAAACATTTTTGTTGAAAAACACTAAGAACGAAAATACCAGAACGAGTATGACTGAAATTAGCAAGGTTTTATATAATTTTTACATGGTTGATGTCTACCCTAACATTGCCAGTGCGTTAAGAATGGCTCTTAGTGCTCCAGCCACTAACTGTTCAGCAGAAAGATCCTTTTCCACCCTTCGTCGTGTGAAGAACTACCCAAGATCCACAACTAGCCACGACATATTGACATCACTAGCCCTGCTCGCCATCGAGGGAAGACTAACTCGATTTCCTACGATGACATCATAGACAAATTTGCTCGAAAGAAAGCCTTTATAAGGTTTTATATATCTGTATTATTCAATTTTATCTATTATATAGTTATTTTTATTTCTACATAAATCTGATTGTTCACTTGGCTCAAAGAATTATTATTTTTATTTGGTTGGCCCTGAATTCGATTGGGATTTCTTGTACTATTAAATATTATTTACTTTTTCAAATTCTGTTTTATGTTAATATTAAGGGGCGAAACCTGTAGTGCTAACACAAAAACAAAATTGGAGGGGGTAATTAATATTTAATATAAATAATCAAAGAATTATCTTTAAATAAATGATTAGTTCGCTGTTAATAAGTATTCATTTGAACTAGGTAAAAAATGAGATATTTATTAACTATCAATAAATTTTATTTCAGACAACAAAATCCTTCTATCAGTGTATGATGGGGGGGGGGGCAAATTTATTCGGGCCTAGGGGCGCTGTAATGGTAAATCCTGCCCTGACTGCCTACTGCGCTGGTCTAACTTCTCCCGCTCGTCCATCCTGGCACGCATGTGTATGGATTTAGAGAATGTGTGGTGGCAAGCAAAGGCACATCGCTAATATATATTGTAAATAAGTTGCTCGTCTTTGTTTTCTAATGACAGAATAAACAGCGTGCTATTGCTATTAGTCAGAGTTTGATTTACGGACAACAAATTTCCCTTTCAATCTCCACTTGTCCGGGATAGTCCTGTTGAAGTTCTAATTGCAGAAACCACTTCTGTTAATTTATACATAATATGGTATATTTTTATCATTATGAATTTGACAGATTCAGGTCAATTTTTTTTATTAGTAAAATTATTATTTAGTTCTGTTTTTATTAAAATTACTACATAGGTGTCTGTTCTATTTAAGTTATAGAAGAAAATATTGAAAAAAAAAAATCAAACTTAAATCATTATCAAGACATGTAAACATCTCTTTTATCCATATATTTGGGCAAATTGATGTAAAATACACTGTCATAGAACCCCAAGCAAGCAAGTAGTATATAAATTTACAAAAAATCAGATTCCAAAAAGGTCTATAAATTATAAATACTTGAATAATATTGATGTTTTATAATTAATTTTTAACCCGAAACTTTGAAAAGGTGTCTTTACAAATTATATTCTGGCTCGCATTAAAATGGGCTCATTTCTATAGATTCCTGAAGCTGTTAAGAACTACATCCTACATCCTAGCGTATTCAAAATATTTTCAAAAATTTCCTTGATATTGTTAAAATTTAGATGAACTGTCATCTAAAAATCTCTGTTTTATATTTCATATAGTTAATTTATTACAAAAAAAAACTTTATTTTTGAGGAATTAAATTAGAAATATAAGGGTTAATGACCTCTACATGTAATTACATGGTGCTTTTTCTATTTAAATTACACTGGTTAGTATGGATAGGGGAATGACGTATGACATAGCTGAGAATATGTGAGAAAGGTGTCCCGTTGGATAAAAGTCAACCTGTCATTGCATTTTTTTTTTTAATTCTCTTTAGAAGACTAGAGAGAAGGAGGCGAATCGGCAATGGTCAAATTTCAAATTTCCATCCTTTTTTTTTATAAAGTTCGCAAAATTGACTGTAGTTGGCATGTCTAATGATAGCAGAGTCAATTTTCTATGTAGGTCATTGTAACATAAAGTGATTTTTTTAAAAAATGGTGAAAAGAATCAAAATAATGTGAAAAAAAAGTATCTGAGTACAAGTAACATGAGTGACAAAAAACATCAAAGCAGATTAACGTTGTTCCAGATTGTAAAACAGGATCAAAATCAAATGTAAAACTAAAGAAAACACAAGAAATCAATTCAATGTCTTTTTAAAGCTACTATTGTAAGTAAAATAATGTATTCGCGTCTTAATATAATATTTATTGTAAACTAGTCACAATATGTATCTTACGAAGTGTAGTTTATTTTATTATAAGTTTTTATAATATAAAATTTTACAGTTATAAGATGCTGACTTACAAACAACAATAATAATTATGAATTATTTTTAACTTACTAGAAAAGAAAATTTATTTTATATAGAGTTTTAATGTTAGTGCTACTGTTATTTTTCTTTTTGTACCCCAATTGTGTCATTATAAATGCTTTTTATAGGATACTAAATGTTTAGAACAGTGGCAGCATATATATCGTTCCTAGTGCCGATAAAGCACTTTCTAGAGACGATGCTGTTCTATACTTTTTAGAAGATATTATCAAATATTATGAGACTATTTTTACTGATGGTACTGTTAGCAAAATAAAAAGGGGAAAGCTAAAATTAAAGGATGAGGTAATACCATATACATTCCCAAATCTCCCTTTATACTTGTATTACAACAATAAAAAATCTGTTAACTGTGTTTTATTTTACTCTTAAAACTATATATTGGTTCAATTCAATAATTCAAAAAAAAAAAAAAATTGCCATAAAATTTCAGCATTTAAGAAACATTTTCGAATTTGGTCATACATATTTAATTTGTATTTAATAAAGATAAAATTAAATAATTTATCAATTAAAACATGCAAGACTTATTTAGAAATATTACAACAGTATGCTATGTGCATCATTTAGCTATAAAAAAAGTTTATTTTTATTATTTTGACAAAATTATATAATTCCCAAAGCAGTCATGTATTTTGAACACCGTGTGCAGTGCCAGCGCCCATGCGGTTAATTATAGAAGCTTAATTAGCATGCGCTTTTTTGGGACCGTATTTTGAGTATGCCGATTCGTCTCCTTATCTCTAGTCTTCATAATTCTCTTACAAGATATTTATTTTTGGTGCCTCACCCTGTATTTTAAAATATCCAGGTATACTCGGAGGCAGAAACTCACTTTTACGGAATTAAACCAAATCTTGTATTTTTAGAACGCAGTCCGTTATTTACTTTAAGTCAATAATTATTTTGATAATATTTGTTATTTTCCCAATAATGTATTTATTCACAACGATAAATATTTCTGATATAAATATCGGAAAAGTCTAGGCCATAATCCAAAATACGTATTTTGTTTTCATGACGTGATCAATGCTAATATCAGACATAATAATTATTAATTATGAACATTTTATTTCATGTGATTTTAAAAAATTAACTCATGGATTTACTATTATTTTGCTTTTTGGACATGAGCGTTCCCTACATGTCATCTTGAAGTTATATAAATAAAAATATGAATATGAAAGTAGGGAACTTATTTTTATAATTTTACAAATCTAATACCTAAAATTTAGTTATATAAAATAATTTCTTCATTTTACTTTTCTGTCTGTTTACAGATAAGGAAAGTATAGGAAGCATGATTTTTTCGACCTTAAGTTTTCGACGGATTTTTACGTTTTGCTTTTCCCTGAATTTGTTTTAACTATTATTTTTGCGATGATGTGTGTGTGTGTGTTTTTGTGTGTTCCTGTGTGCGCTACACACACACACACCACACACACACACCACACACACACACACCACACACACACACCACACACACCACACACACACACACACCACACACACCACACACACGCGCACACACACACACATACACACACACACACACACACACACACACACCACACACACCACACACACCTCACATACCACACACACGCGCGCGCGCACGCACGCACACACACACACACACACACACACACACACACACACACTGAATAAATCAGCATATTTTACACAAATACACATACACAGGCACGCAATGTATACAGATAGGAAAGTGGATTCAATTATTAGATTTTGACCAAATTTATATGGGACCATCCCTAAGGTACCCCCTTTCTAACAAAAAAAGAATCATTGAAATCGGACACCATGTTAAAGAATTATCGCTGAACACATATCTACTTAAAAAAAAATATTACGACAAATTGAGAACTTCCTCCTTTTTTGAAGTCTTATATTTATATTTCTGTAAACAGCATATATTTTTCTCACACTTAGTCAGTACTTTTAAATTCGCACCTATACAACCTCTACGCGTGCCCATTTCTTTTTTATACCATGACCAAGGACAACAAGACGTTCAGTTAGAAAACAAGAAAGGTTACTAAAATGGTATTACGATAGTATTCTTTGAGTAGAAAGAACCTATCGGATACCTGGCAATTAATAATGCCAAATCACTCTATATCCAAATTTGTACTTTTTAAAACTCACCACTTTTCAAAAAAAAATCTGATGTGTCCAACACATGACTTTCTCATTACGGTCCATTTTAGAAAAATCATGTATTATAAACAAAACTTATAGATCGATATCGCAAACAACTTTTATTTCAACAATTTTCATAAAAATCAGAATTTTGCACATTTTGTCAAATTTCTCGAATACGGACCATTTCAGGAAATTTTGACATAAAACAAAAATTATAGATAATAAATATTAGAAGTAACTTTTATTTGAACTATTTTTTTCTCCAAAACATAAATAACAGATATATTCCATAAAATATAAAAACGGCCTCCCGTAAAGTATCCCTCCAGATGTTGCGACTTTGTCCAAAATCTAATCATTTCTTACGTCAGGCCGAAATAAAACTTAAGTTTAAAATTTAATGTTTTTTTCTTTATCCGTTTTTGAGTTTTCTTCAAATTTCGAAATTTACACATTTTCTCAAATATCTCGAATACGGTCCATTTTAGAGAAATTATGTAAGGAATAAAATTTATAGAGAATTATATTATAAACAACTTTTGTTTGTACAATTTTTATAAAAATACTTTTTTACATTTTGTCAAATTTATCGAATACGGACCATTTTAGGAAAATTTTGTATGGAATAAAAATTTTAGATAATAATATAATTAGTAACTTTTATTTAAATAATTTTCTTTCTCAAACGTAAATAACAGACATATTCCATAAAATATAAAAATGACTACCAATAAGGTACCCCCCAGATGTTCCGACTCTGCCAAAAATGTAATCAGCTTATTGAATGCTGGAACAAAGCCTAAGTTTAAAAATTGGTGATTTCCGGGTCTCGGTTCATGAGTTATGTGACACACACACACACACACATACACACACACACACACACACACACACACACACACACACACACACACACACACACACACACACACACACAACACACACAAACACACACAAACACACACAAACACACACACACACACACACACACAAACACACACACACACACACACAAACACACACACACACACACACACACACCACACACACGCACCACACACACCACACACACCACACACCACACACACCACACACACCACACACACCACACACACCACACACCACACACACCACACACCACACACACCACACACACCACACACACGCGCACACACACACACACACATACACACACACACACACCACACACACCACACACACCACACACACCTCACACACCACACACACGCGCGCGCGCACGCACGCACACACACACACACACACACACACACACACACACACACACACACACACACACACACACACTGAACAAATCAGTACATTTTATATTTATTTATTTTGTTTGTTTTACTAGACTAATAACAGAGACAATATCAAAGCAATATCACAGTAATTAAGTCAAAATATTATTATTTTAAACGTTATTAAGTAAATCTAAATATTGTTTGGTGGGCGCGCTGTGGTTATTGGCTCTAAAATGCATTTGATCTTTTCTGAGAGATCTTGGGAATATTTTTTCTCGTGTTTTCACAGCGGCAATAGCATTATCTTCATTTTCATTAGATACTTTTCCTACACCTTGCCTACACTTTTATCGCCACTTAATTCAACACTTCAACAGCCAATTTTCTTTCCAGTTTATTATAGTCCTCCACTTTTGAGCTTCATTCAGTTAAATGCTGCGACATTTTTGAGAAAATTTATTTGATAATAATTTTTAGAACTGAGAAATTTGAATGCAATATCTAAATCACTCCATTAAATTTTGTTCACATTTCAGGTTTCGTCAACTGTACAACATCAAAACTTTGTGATAATAATCTTCAAGTATTTATTTTATATCCGATGTCACTCAATGTCATTTTAATTAGCCTGATATTTTTTTAGAAATATTGTAATATTAAAATTAAATATTTTGTACATTAGCATATTATTCTTTATACTGATTAAAATTTAATAAACGAGTAAACCGTTTTAAAACTGTTTTGTTGAAGCCATAATTGTTTTTAATTAATTAATTAATATACTTTTAAAAATATTTTTTTAGGAAGATATAGTATTTTTCCGATCAGTTAACACAAAAACAAATACAAATAATTTATTTGTACTTACTATTTAAGCAAAAGTATTTTATTTAGAATTATTATTTTTTTGATATCACACTGTTGCTATTGTTTGTTTTTTTAAACAAACATTTATGAATACTATATTAATACATTTTTTTAGGATCAAGACACAAATATGCTTGAAGATCCATTGTGTAATCCTAAAAATCCTGTGGAAATTACCTTTGAAGAAATTACTTCAGCTGCTTATAAAATTAGAAGTGGAATAGTGTATACGCCATGTATCGTAAGAATAACTTATTTTTTATTTATTTTAATTTTATTATTAAATTTATTTTTATAATGTAAAACTTGTAATTTAGCAAATCTATAATGACTAATACTGCGAATTACCATTTCACATTTGTTCGCTGCCAATTTTATGAACAATTTTAAAAGTTTATTCATTATTATATCTATTGCGTAGGCTGTATTTCTTTCCGTTTTTTGCACTCATAAATACGACCAGGTCATCAGCCTAAACTATTAGTTCAATTATTACCTTACCCATTTTTATTCGCACTATTTCATCTAAAAAGATGTTCCTTAAAATAGGCCCCCAGAACGGATTCTTGTGAGACTCTGCATGACAGCCTTAGATTAAAGAGACCGGAGATGTAACCACAGAACACTTACTCTTAAAACGGTAACTACCATGTTAGAAAACGGTGATAGAATTTCAGCGGGCTATATCAAGCTAGCGAGCACTCTGTGGCGGCACCATTCAAGACCTGGCGGGTTTTTTGTAGCTTTTTTGTTACGCTATTTGCGAATTTGTAGCTTTGCCCAGGTCCGAAAAACCAGCGGATCCGCTAGCTTGAATTTCCATAAATTCCATAGTAGCGGCACAGATTCAGACCCAGCTGGTTTTTCGTAACTTTTTTGTAGCTTTTTTGTTACGCTAGTCTCCCTTTTGTAGCTTGCATTGAACCTGAGAAAAGCGCGGATCCGCTAGCTTAGCGGATATTTGTAGCGGCATCAGCTCGGACCAGGGGTAGTATTCTCGAGTCACGAATATAGATTCGCATGCGAGATTTATGATTTGTCTCACTTGGTTTTCGTTCAACAAAGTGAGACATTGTAAAACACGTATGCGAATGTTGGTATTCGTGATTCGAGAATACTACCCCTGGCTCATATTTTGTAACTTTTTTGTAGCTTTTTTGTTACGCCTGTCTCCATTTCGTTGCGAGGCCTGAACGTGAGTAATAGTCGTTTCTCCATGAGCGTGAGAGAAAAGTGCGTTAATTTAAAATCAAGTTTCGGCATCTACAAGTAATATGTGCAACTCGATAGTGTGACTATCTGTTGATAGATGGCACCCGTATTGCATTTCACGAATTATGACGAGTTGCTAAATGCCACTGGTGGCTCCATATAATGCGCATGCTCGCTAAATTGTCATAAGAATGATGTAAATATACGCGGCAAAGTTTAAAAACGTGTAAAAGCAATCTTTTTACGTATTTCACTGTCAGCAGAGACAACTGTCAGATACAAAAATGAAGGAGTTTTTAAAAACTGTTAATACAGTAAGGATATTAAAAATAGGTGTTTAAATAGTTTTTTAATGTATACAACTGGTATTTAAATAATGAAGGGCGTTTTAAAAATTATTAATACAGTAAATAGGATATAGGATTAAAATGTTTTTAATATAAATAACTGGTATTTCGAATTATTTTCTTAATAAAACGAATAATGTGATTTTAATTTAATATTTTTACAAATAAACTTATGTTTCTTTAATCATATTTGTAGTAGACAAGCCAGATTTGTGAATATCCGACAAGGCCAATAATGATCATAACGTTTGTTTAGGAAAATAAATAAAACACAAAAATATGGTGTACTTATATTTTTAATATTAAATTAAAAATTATTAATACAGTAAATAGGATATTCAAAATAAGTGATTAAAATGTTTTTAATATAAATAACTGGTATTTCGAATTATTTTCTTAATAAAACGAATAATGTGATTTTAATTTAATATTTTTACAGATAAACTTATGTTTCTTTAATCATATTTGTAGTAGACAAGCCAGATTTGTGAATATCCGACAAGGCCAATAATGATCATAACGTTTGTTTAGGAAAATAAATAAAACACAAAAATATGGTGTACTTATATTTTTAATAAGTTTGTAATCTTATATATCTATATCACGTATAGGTAGATATATAAAAATAATAACTGAAAATAAACTTAAATAAATTAGTGTATATGAGGCTATTATTGAAATAAAATGAAAAATAAGTTGTTCATAATAGGTAAGTATATCTAATCCACCTATTATATGCCTACGATGGATGTTAAAACAATGGCTAATTATAATTACAAATATAGGACAAAATAATTCCCAGCCAATGAACTTCTACATTTATACAGGGTGTTATTGAAATACACGTACATATTAAAATGGGGAATAGTATGTAATGACCAAAAACGATTGGCACCAATTTTAACTTCAAATTCTAAAATTTAAATATTGGGGAAGAGTCCCCTTTTCCGACCTACTAGTTTCCATATTTAAAGAAGTAAAATAAATCGAAATTGAACTTACCCATAGAAATTGCACTGTTGCCGTAGCAAAACCAATTAATTCAAAATAAAGTTTATTGCAGTAATTGTTCAAAATGCCGTCCATTATTATTTACACACACTTGCAATCGTCTTTCCAAAGAACTTTAAACATTAGAAATTAGTCTTGGATTTTGTCGTAGTTCCTCGGCTACCGCATTAACTTTATTGGTTAATTGTTCAACACTATTAATAGGTTCATTATAAACCAGTTGTTTCATGTGACCCCACAAAAAGAAATCGCATGTATTTAAGTCCGGAGATCTCGGAGGCCACTTAGTAGGTCCATTTCTGCCTATCCACTTTTAAGGAAATCTAATGTTCAAAAACTGCCGTACGTTTAAATCAAAGTGCCATCTAGTAGGTACCACATCCGTTGCCTTAATTGTAACGGTATCTCTTCTAGAAGTACTGGCAAAATATCTTCTAAAAAGTGGAGATATCCTGGCCCATTTAATCTGTTCGGGAGAACATAAAGCCCGATTAAATACTGATCTATTATGCCAGCCCAAACATTTATTGAAAATTTTCTTTGATGCCCAGTTTCCCTAATGGCGTGAGGATTTTCATCACTCCAAATATGCGTATTGTGCATATTGAACACGCCATCACGAGTGAATGAAGCCTCGTCAGTATACAATAATATTTTTAGAAAATCAGGAATATCAACACATTTTTGAATCATCCATTCACAAAACTCCACTCTCTTTTCTTCATCACCTGGATATAAGGCTTGGACTTTTTGGATGTGATAAGGATGTAAACCTTGTTCTTTAAGTGTCCGCCACACAACAAATGAGGACACTCCAATTTCAAGACCTAGTCTTCTACAACTTAATTGAGGCCGGTTTTCAACAGCTTCCAATATTTCTTCTTCGGCCGCCAATGTTCTTTGTGTTCTTGTTCTCCCTCGATCTGCATTGACACTCTCAAATTTTCCATGGTCTCTTAGATGCTGAACAGTTGAAATAAACGTACGACAGTCCGGAATTCTCCGATTTGGAAACCGTTCGCGATACAGGATTTGTGCTTGCTGAGAATTTTCTCCAGCTGCCCCATAAACCAGCACTATATCCGTTAGTTCAATATTCGTAAATAGTGGGTGGCATAGTAAAAAAATATTTAAAAGTAAACAAGCGTTCACTCGCTTATCGAGTAATTTATTTATTTATACAATTTTATATATATTTTTTTTTTAAATCTGTGTAGGTATTTAAACCTTTTTTCTTTTTGTTGTTTATAATATTAGTTAAATATGACAAGCTGCGTTTATATCCTACTTATTATTGTATTTTTTTTTGTATGAATAAATATTATTATTATTATTATTATTATTATTATTATAATCGTAACAACGCTTCTTACCAACTTGTAAATGACGCGCTCGTGTTAGCCAGATTCGTAAATCAACTAAAATTTTAATAATCTATAGTTTCAAGAATGTATAGTTTAAAAACAATCATTTATCAAATATTCTAGTTTTTTGATAACGAGGGTAGTAAAAACCAGTCTTCGAAAATAGAAATTAATTCGAAAATCTTGGCAACATGGTTATTTCTTACAAGACTAGTTTTCTTATCATCTGACAAAAACTTGCATATTAATTACTGTTGATGTTTAAAATAGGTAAATAAACCTAATTTATATAGGTCATCCTCAACATATCAGTGAAGTACATTTGTTTTAGAATTAATTTTCAAAAATTAATAACTCCCTTAATAAGGGGTATTTTTAAAAAATAATATTTTTCTACATTCAGTGGGGATCTGCGCAATACCCAGTTTTAATATGTACGTGTATTTCAATAACACCCTGTATACTAATTGCCACAATATTTACTATAATATAGGTCAGGATTCTGTGGACTTTAAAACTTCTATTATTACTACCTTATTACATAATACAGGTGTGCACATTTTTGAAAAATCGTTTATTTTTTCTTTTTTATTATTGTGGTGGAAATTCTCCTCATTAACATCTTCCCCTTAAGGTTGGTATACATTGTGGGGCTCACAGCTTGCTTTGTTTAGAGCACATGTCCACTAAAAACATAGCTCCTATTGTTCCACCCTGAAATTTGCAATCTGAACAGAAATAAACCTAAAAGTAGAAAACAACCCCCATAAAGTACCCTTCAGATGCTTCGACTATGTGGAAAATCTAATCAGCTCATTTCAGAATGAAAAAAACCTTAAGTTTAGAATCTGATGTTATTCTCTTTATCAATTTTTGAGTTATCGTGGATGCAGATAGACAATATCGCAAAAATGATCAAAATGGGGAACAATATTTTTATTGGGAGCTTTATTGCTGCTGTTCTTGAAGACAATCATATTTCTGTAATTTAACAAATGTCTGATTTACTTTAAGAAATAATAATTTTTTGATTTAGTTTTTATTTGACTATTTAATAAATTAACAAAAATATATGTTATCAAAATAATATATCCATTAACCCAAATAAGATGAGATCATTTTGTCAATACCTTGTTTTTAGTAAAGATATTCATCTCTTTTAACATCAAGTTTCCAAGTACCTAGACTGAAACATCTTTTATAAAAACTATACATTTTCATTAAAAAACTTCCATGAATTTTATCGGTCATATAATTTCATTAGGTATATTTATGTAATTAGGCACTACAAATGTTTCGATATAAGCCATAATCATATTTGGAATGTTAATTTTAAACTTGTGACTATACCTAATAAAATTATATAACCAATAAAAACAAAGTTTTTTATTGAATGTACCTATAATAATAGAATAGTCAAATTATTAAAAAAATATATGTTATTACAATAAACCCCAATAACATTATTTTACCTGATTTTGTATAGGTACACTGGCAACGCAAATAATTTTTGAAGCTATTAAATAGAGTAGACCCTTTATTCACTTTTGAAATTCTCAAGTGTTGCAAATCTAGATTATGACCATAATGTATATTTTGAAAGGGTACATATACAGCTTATTCTCATCATCTCTTAGCTTTATATGACTTGTGCAACAACATCTAATTTACAAAACTTCCGAGACTTTTCAACAAGCGACTTCATAGTTCTGAGGATTGCTTACCTGTTAAATTTGCATTAAATGTTTTAAACAACTGAAAATTATTCATCTTACTTGTTTTTGTTAGATTGCAGTTATAATAAATAACATTTCCTCCAGTACTCTTCTACGTTCTAGCTATAGTGTAAATATTAGTTACATTTATATTAACCATTTCAAAATTGCTTTTTAGTCCAAGAGCCCACTGCAAATTTCGACCGTCATCTGATAACGAAATGAAATATGCTTCAGAGGCATGTAAAAATATTGTACCTTACCAAACGGCACCTGTGCCTATAACTATCCTGAGCAAAATAGTTAAAACAATGGCACTTCCGGTGTCATAATTAGCGAGAAATATCGTCATTTGATAACGAGTTAAGACTTATACCATCGGATAGCTATTGATTAATAGAACTTAAAAATGTACCTGTGCCACCTCTTTTCCTGAGCCAAATGCTTGGCACGGCCTACTTATTCACTTAAAATTATCGACAAACTTCCGTCATGTGATAACGAGTTAAAACAATATGCATTCGAAGGGGCATAATGTTCCATTCAGGAAGATCCGCATGTGCCACGTTTCAACCTGAGCTAAGTTGCTGGCACAGCGTAATTTCTGAGACGCGCCTCTCCCAACTAATTTATTTCATATATACAAAAAAAAACACATAAGCCATGACAACGAAAATTATTTGTATTAAAAATTACAATCCTAATAATTAATTGTAAACTTATTACTGAAGCCTTGGTTTGTATCATAATTTTAAAGGCTTTTTAAGGGACTTAAAATAATAGGAGGAGATACTCATAGGGGAAATGTGCCTAATATCGTACATCTTTCTAATATCGCACACTATAATATTTTCTACGTCATTGCTATAAACTACCTGCAGGCGGCTAAACAAGTTCTGCAGGCTGATTTGTGAGCGTAGAGTGATAACAACGAGTATGTTAGCTCTGTGAATTATTGGAATATTTTACGCGCGAAAAGTTTTTTCAACATTATATGTTACTAGCAACGGTAAGTTTTTTATAATTGAACTGTTCCAGAGACATTATTGAATGTTGTAGTTTTAATAGTTATAATTTGATTTTTAATTGAGTTCGTTGTTTCGACAATATTAAAAAAATATTTTTGGTCCTAAGTTTTCCTAATATCGCACTATTCCTAATGTCATAATATCGCACTGTGCGATATAAGGAATACTATAGTTTGTAGATTTGTAAGGGGGATATCTACGCCTGTCGTTACTTCGACCTAACATATTTTGTGAAAAATACTATAGTTTGGTGTAGATTAAAGCATAACAGAAATTTTTAATTACTGATGCCGCCTAAAAAAAGGAATCAGACCTAAAGCATGAAACGAGCAATATTAACTGTTAGAGCCAAAGAAATGGGCCTGTTACGTGCATCGAAACATATTAGTGTACCTAAGTCAACATTAAAAGACAAAGTGAACAGTGCTGAAGAGGATGTCAATAAGTTAGTATCTATAAAGCTTGGTAGAAAACCTACACTCGATATAGAGTTAGAAGAAGCATTAGTAACGTACTGTTTGGAAATGGAATCTCGGTTTTATGGACTAACAGCAAAAGACGTAAAAAGAATGGCGTTCCAATTAGCTGAAAAAAATGGACTTCAGCACCCATTTCGCAAGAAAGATGAAGCAGCAGGATGGAAGTGGTTACGTTCATTTATGAGAAGGCATCCACGACTTAGTTTAAGAAAACCACAGGCCACATTTTTAAAAAGAATTACGGGATTTAGCAAAAAGAACGTAAAAGCTTTTTTTGACCTGTATGAGCCTCTTTATAGTCTTGTTAAGAATTCCCCAAACAAATTGTACAATTGCAACGAAACTGGTTTAACCATTGTACAACACAAAACTAGTAAAGTGATATCTCTACGTGGCAAACGTCAAGTTGGAGCCATTTCCTCTGCAGAGAGGGGTTCCTTAGTAACGATGGTTACATGTATGAGTGCAACAGGCCATTATATCCCGCCCCTTTTGGTATTTCCAAGAAAAAATATGAAACCAGAGCTATTGGACGGCGCTCCAAATGGAAATTCAGCAGCGCGCCATAAATCTGGATGGATTGAAGCGAAAAGTTTCCAAAAATGGTTTAAGGAACAATTTTTGGCAAATGTAAAGCCTACCAAGAACGATCCAGTGGTTTTGATATTAGATGGCCATTATTCTCACACACGAAATCTGCCATTGCTAGAGTTGGCCCGAGATAATGGGGTGCATATTGTAAGTTTGCCACCCCATTGTTCCCATAAAATGCAACCTCTTGATAGGTCATTCATGGCACCTTTTAAGACTTATTATGCACAAGCTATAGAATCATGGTTAAAGCACAATTCATATAGAGCTATAACCCACTACCAAATAGGAAAACTTTTAGGTGAAGCTTATAACAAGGCAGCAACAGTTGCTACTGCAGAAAACGGTTTCAGGAAGACCGGATTATTTCCACTAAACCGCAATATTTTCCAAGCTCATGAGTTCGTTGCCCTCGAAACTGAGTCAGAAGTAGACGTTCAACAGTCAGTGTCCAGCAGGGCTCCTCCATCAGTTATTCTTGATGATATTCAGCAGCCTGGACCTAGTAATATTCAGCGAGCTGTCGTTGCTATTTATAAACCAGGACCTAACCACATTTGCCAAAAAAATGTCTTGGAACAGTCAGGACCAAGCAGCCCTTATCCTTCTAGAATAATGCCAGTTCATATCAGCCCGCTTCCTTTTATAAAACCAAAAACTCACAGTGTTAAATGTAGAGGACGACCAAGCCGTCCAGCTGCAGTAATTACAAGTTCGCCATACAAGGATCAGTTGTCTCAAGACATTGCAGAAAAGGAAAGAAAAAAAGAAGTCAAAGCGAGCAAAAGTGTTAAGAGAAATATAAATCCAAAATTAAAAGCGCCACCTAACAAAACAAAAGGCAAGAGAAAGAAGGTAACAGATTCGTCTTCAGAATCAAGTGAAGAAAATATTGATGAGCCGTTGACTGTCTCCACAGATGAAGAAGATAGTGATGATGATTGTGAGTGCCCCTATTGCAATCAAACTTATTTAAGTGATAAAAAAGGTGAACCGTGGATAAGATGCATTAAATGTCGCATTTGGTGCCATGAAGCATGCTCTGGTTCTGATGATTATTCAACTTTTGTTTGTGACGTTTGTTTAGAAGGATAAATTGTCAAAAATCAAAACTACTCACCAATATACATTTTTTATACTATGCTTTTAATAAATACCTTAAATAAATAATTTAGTTTTATTTATACTAAATATAAATTAAGCAAAAGCTTAACATCGCACTATGCGATAT
>OV651817.1:908142-997917 GCA_927349885.1 Psylliodes chrysocephalus | reverse complement strand
TACAACCACACACACACACACACACACACACACACACACACACACACACACACACACACACACACACACACACACACACACACACACACACACACACACACACACACACACACACACACACACACACACACACACACACACACACACACACACACACACACACACACACACACACACACACACACACACACACACACACACACACACACACACACACACACACACACACACACACACACACACACACACACACACACACACACACACACACACAGACACACACCCACGCACGCACATACACCTCCCAAGTCTGTAATTGTGATGTGTCGATAGAAAACCTTATATGTTATATAACCAATCATATGTTTTTTATTGGAACAATCATAAAGCCCAGACAGAAAGCCTATATAATTCATTGATCCAGTTGAAATTTAAACCACCCTTAAGTATTTCTTAATTGTTAGGTCAGGATAGCAAATTTATTAATAACTTTCTTATTGGCTTTATTAAGCAAACAAAAAAAGCTTGTGGCTAACAGATTTAATTCTACACCAACTCTCCCCTTCCCCTTCCCCTTCCCCTTCCCATTCCCCTTCCCTTCCCCTTCCCCTTCCCCTTCCCCTTCCCCTTCCCCTTCCCCTTCCCCTTCCCCTTCCCCTTCCCCTTCCCCTTCCCCTTCCCCTTCCCCTTCCCCTTCCCCTTCCCCTTCCCCTTCCCCTTCCCCTTCCCCTTCCCCTTCCCCTTCCCCTTCCCTTCCCCTTCCCCTTCCCCTTCCCCTTCCCCTTCCCCTTCCCCTTCCCCTTCCCCTTCCCCTTCCCCTTCCCCTTCCCCTTCCCCTTCCCCTTCCCCTTCCCCTTCCCCTTCCCCTTCCCCTTCCCCTTCCCCTTCCCTTCCCCTTCCCCTTCCCCTTCCCCTTCCCCTTCCCCTTCCCCTTCCCCTTCCCCTTCCCCTTCCCCTTCCCCTTCCCCTTCCCCTTCCCCTTCCCCTTCCCCTTCCCTTCCCCTTCCCCTTCCCCTTCCCCTTCCCCTTCCCCTTCCCCTTCCCCTTCCCTTCCCCTTCCCCTTCCCCTTCCCCTTCCCCTTCCCCTTCCCCTTCCCCTTCCCCTTCCCCTTCCCTTCCCCTTCCCCTTCCCCTTCCCCTTCCCCTTCCCCTTCCCCTTCCCCTTCCCCTTCCCCTTCCCCTTCCCCTTCCCCTTCCCCTTCCCCTTCCCCTTCCCTTCCCCTTCCCCTTCCCCTTCCCCTTCCCCTTCCCCTTCCCCTTCCCCTTCCCCTTCCCCTTCCCCTTCCCCTTCCCCTTCCCCTTCCCCTTCCCCTTCCCCTTCCCCTTCCCCTTCCCCTTCCCCTTCCCCTTCCCCTTCCCCTTCCCCTTCCCCTTCCCCTTCCCCTTCCCCTTCCCCTTCCCCTTCCCCTTCCCCTTCCCCTTCCCCTTCCCCTTCCCCTTCCCCTTCCCCCTTCCCCTTCCCCTTCCCCTTCCCCTTCCCCTTCCCCTTCCCCTTCCCCTTCCCCTTCCCCTTCCCCTTCCCCTTCCCCTTCCCCTTCCCCTTCCCCTTCCCCTTACCCTTACCCTTCCCCTTCCCCTTACCCTTCCCCTTCCCCTTCCCCTTCCCCTTCCCCTTCCCCTTCCCCTTCCCCTTCCCCTTCCCCTTCCCCTTCCCCTTCCCCTTCCCCTTCCCCTTCCCCTTCCCCTTCCCCTTCCCCTTCCCCTTCCCCTTCCCCTTCCCCTTCCCCTTCCCCTTCCCCTTCCCCTTCCCCTTCCCCTTCCCCTTCCCCTTCCCCTTCCCCTTCCCCTTCCCCTTCCCCTTTTCCTTCCCCTTCCCCTTCCCCTTCCCCTTCCCCTTCCCCTTTTCCTTCCCCTTCCCCTTGCTCATTTTACTGGCTTTTAATTAATCTACCGCTCTAGTACTGTATCCACTGCTACTGTTATGTAGGATTATATAAATATCGGACTAACTTATTTTATGTTCATGTTTTCCTGCCACAATTGTGTTTATTACCAACCGAAAAGTTTAATTTTATTGTCATAACCTCTCGGTTGTCTAAAAAACCGCTCAAAGAATTAGTTCTCCTTTTAATTGACAGTTTGGATTTATTTCAGAGACGTGCGTATTTATCAAGCAAATAACTCGTATTTGTCTTTGTCGGTCTACTTTAGAAACAGTTATTCTGGATCTTTCTCATAATGAATTAATATATTTTTTCAGGTACGACAATCCAAGAACAATAGCAGGACAAGGAACAATAGGTTTGGAAATAATGGAACAAGTGCAAGATATAGATGCTGTAGTCGTTCCAACAGGAGGTGGTGGTCTGTTAGCTGGAGTGGCAGTAGCAGTAAAAACATTAAATCCTAGTATAAAAATTATAGTATGTCATTTAGGTTCCCATAATTTTTTTATAAATATTTTGGAAAATATTTTAATAATCGTTCGTATTCCATTTCTGATCAGTTTAGAGTACACCAAAATATTTATTTATAACTACTCATTACTCATCCAAAGAAAAAGTTACATTCATCTGTAATAATAACACTACATACATTTTAAAACCCAGAGTAAATAAACATGCCGAAGCAATCAGAGATCTTCATTAAACAGTTGAGTCTTACGACCACTCATATTTTAAATTCCGGTAATATTTAATTTTTCTATTGATACCTGTAGGGAGTTGAATCAGAAAGATGTGCTAGTTATTCCAAAGCAATGGAGACTGCAGGGCCTACTCATACAGATATCGAAGCTACACTAGCAGATGGTCTTGCCGTGCCCCAAGTTGGTTTTAATGCTTGGAGGACCTCTAAAAATTTAATAGACAAAATGGTAAGAAAACTTAATGAAAGAAAAAAATAATTTTAACTATGTCAAGATAATGTTATAGTTGGAGGGGGGGGGGGGGCAATTTTGACTCATCCTTATTAAATAATATTCTAATATCCAAACTATATCATTCATAGATAATATATTACGCAGATTGATACTACGTCAGCGTGACGTATTGTGATGCGAATTTGAGGTATCAGCTAATCGAAAACAGCACCCGAAAATAAATTTGAATCTGCTTATTGCCATATTCCGCTTCACACTACGTTATGCGCGAACTCTTCGAGTTTTCCTCGGCTAAGTATCATACTTCTGAATTTTTTTGAATCGGTCAAAAACATAGATCCAACTAGTATGTCGCCAATAACATAATTCACTTTTGCCACTAACAATTAACTGGTTGTGGTTATTATGAGCATACGCATTGAGTCGTTTTCAGACGCTGTTACATCGATCGGTAAACATTAAAAATCTGATGTGTCCAACACATGACTTTCTATACATATTCATTGAAAACGAAAATACTGAAAAATTTAAATTTAGCACTTTTCCATTACGGTCCATTTTAGAAAAATCATGTATAAACAAAAATTATAGAGATCGATATCGCAAACAACTTTTAGTTCAACAATTTTCATAAAAATCAGAATTTTGCACATTTTGTTAAATTTCTCGGATACGGACCATTTCAGGAAATTTTAACATAAAACAAAAATTATAGATAATAATATTAGAAGTAATTTTTATTTGAACAATTTTCTTCTCCAAACATAAATAACAGATATATTCCATAAAATATAAAAACGGCCTCCCATAAAGTACCCCCCTAGATGTTCCGACTTTGTCCAAAATCTAATCATTTCACTTCAGGCCGAAATAAACCTTAAGTTTAAAATTTAATGTTTTTTTCTTTATCCGTTTTTGAGTTTTCTTCAAAATTCTAAATTTACACATTTTCTCAAATATCTCGAATACGGTCCATTTTAGAGAAATTATGTATAGAATAAAAATTTAGAGAATTATATTACAAACAACTTTTATTTAAACAATTTTTATAAAAATTTTTTTTTTTACATTTTGTCAAATTTTTCGAATACGGACCATTTTAGGAAAATTTTGTATAGTATAAAAATGGCCAGGTTTATTTTCAATCTTTGATAAACGATTATTAATAGAAAGTAGACCATTATTGAGGTCAATTAATGCCTGATTTTGTCAATGTTAATTTCATGGAATATTACACGGTCAATGGAAGTTGGTTTTACCTAAAATGTTTACATATATTATTCTAATTATAATTTTAAAGTTTATTATTGACTATATGAAAAATCAATAATCTACGGCAGCGTTGAAGAGCCACATTTTTTATTTTTTTATATTTTTAAAATACGGATGCTCTGAAAATCCTCATAAATTTGTCCCAAATTTTATCTTAAATTAACTTTTAAGGTGCTCTTCAGTGGCGGTTTGCCCGTAAGGGCACTTGGGCACGTGCCCTAGTATAATAAACAAAAAAAAAATAACTTACATATTTTATATTTTCCTCAATGCCTATTATTATTTTATCTAATATTCAGCGCAAACCGCGTTGGCACGACACTGGACGACTGGGCGTTGAGCGACATTCCGAGAATTCCGAAAGAAGATGGGCACAGGGCACAGTAAATGTGTGCCTCTGTTGTTTTCTCTCTCATTATGATGCGAAAGCAAGAGATGAATACATGCGATGGATTATACGTCACAAGCAGGGCGCTGTCCTCAGCGTGACGTACAGATTACCTAGACCAGATAAGAATGTACGTAGAGGCATCCTTACCGGCCCCCTCACAAAGGCGAAGCCGGTTTCGGCTTAATGTGCGCGTTTGGACCATGATAATAATTTATTTATTGTGATTACGAAAAAACGTTAGTTGGACCATTGGAATAGTTAAGAAATAAAACTACATAGAAAAATAACTTTTTTTTTATAAAGCAGTCAAAAATATGATGAAAAAAAATCAATAATATTTATAAATGGGACAAAATTTTTATTTTTCTTTTGGTTTTGTCTGACTTTTTCAAGGATTTCAAATCTCTGTTTACATATTTAGGAGTACCGTAGAACGGGGTTAATTGGGACAAATTTGAAACATTTTTTGTTGGTACTTCAAACTTGTACTTATTATCCACCTTGTTTATATATATTTGGAAAGGTAGTAGGTGTATCTGTCTTACATAAAACAATAAGCCTCCCCCATTATGGAGGGGGACTAAAAAAATTTTTTTTATAGCTGTCCCAAATTACCCCGTAGGGTGGGGCTATTTGGGATTAATAGCAAATTACGTTAGAACTCAAATAATATCGATTGTAGGGGCTTTTTGGGACACCTAAAATAAATTTTAAAAAAAGTAAACATTTATTCTGAAGTTATAACCAAAAGTTTGCAAATAATATCCTAAGTTACAAAAAATAAAAAAAAAATAAATTCTTTGGCAAAAATAACACAAAATTAGGTTTGTTTTGACACTCTAAAAATTAAAAGGCATGAGATCAATATTGAAGCTGTAAAATTTCCTTCTTCCTGTTCCCGTTAATATTGGTGGTGTTAAGATCTTCACGACCATATCTCCACTTATATGATCAGTGTCCTGTACAAGAGGAGTAATAAACCTTCCACTGGACTTGTCCGATTTTTTTTAAAATTCCACATGTAGTGTCGAGTCAAGAACTTGCTTAACTTGGCCGATAAAGTGCTTTGTACTTTTCTTTACTTCATACTCGACCACTATCCAACTGCCTTCTTTTACTTCAGCTGAAATACTTGCTCCCTCATCGCTGAATATTTCAGCATTTTTGGAATGTTGTAAGGATTTTTTTATGTTTATTAGTGGCAAATCATCACTATTATCGGAAAAATTTTCAGATTCGTCATTTTCTTGCCCATGTTCTTCATCGCTTTCGGAACTATTATGCCCTTTTTCAGCACGGTCTAGTCGTTTAGGTTGACATATCGGCTGTTTCGATATACTGCCAGATGTAGATGGCATGGATAAATCATTTGCCGACACACTTTTTCTAGGCTCCACATTAAGCCTCTTACGTCGAGCAACTTTCTTTGTTTGGTCCCCAGATCTCATATCTTTTAAAATATTTATTATCACATCAGAGACTACATTAGCAACATTTACCGGTTCCTGTAATCTAGGTAGTCTTTCTTTCGGTCTTGATGGGTCTACAGGATATAGCCCAGTTTTGGAAAATCCTGACACCAAATTGGACTAGCCTTTCCCCCTTCCTCAAGTTTTTCTTGCAACTTTGATAAAAGGCTGGGGAATGCATCTTTTGTTAATGACGGAAATTTACGACCAGCTGTCTTCTTCCAATTGCTTAGAATGTCTCGCCAATATTTTTTTAGTGGCGCGTAGAACGCAACGTCTAGCGGTTGCATAACGTGTGTTGCATTAGGTGGCAGACATATGAATGCAATATTTAATTCCTCGCACTTCTGGAGAACTTTCTCTGAAAAGTGTGAGGAGAGGTTATCTCCTATAAGGACCTAAAAAAAAATTAAAATAAGTGGACCTAAAAGTTTGGAAAAACTAGAGCCTACGTACCTTTTGACCATCTTTGTTCCAAAAAAATGGTACCACTACAGTGAAAAACCAATCCTCAAAGCATATACTGTCGAACCAGCCACTCTTGGAACGATTATACCTTGTACCTGGAGGACCACCGACGATCCAGGAATCCCATAAATGATCAGCCTTGTAAACAACATATATTGGAAGAAGCTGTCCATCGGCTGTTCCCGCATACATCAGACTAATTGCGGTTTTGGTGGCATTAATTATCCTCTCTGAGTATCTGGTGCCCCTCTTATAAATGAATTTTTTAGACCCTGGGTCGTCTGTGAGATTTGTCTCGTCGAAATTAATAATAAGAGAAGGATCCGTCTCAGACAACATTTGGGAGGCATTTTCAAAAAATCGATCTAACACATCTTCTGAAAGAGCGGCCCGTTTGGTTGATATATTAGCCGAAAGGCGATTTGATATTTCATTTTTATGTCGTTTGATAAAATTGACAGCCCAGTCTTTTCCCGGCATGTTTTCGTTTAATCTTCTGTCCCGAACTCCTTTCTTATCGAGGTATTGTTTCACCATCATTCTCAAGTCTCTCAAGTCAAATGGATAGCCCCATGAAGCAACCGTGTTCAGGTTTTGAACAAAAACATTTTCTTCATCATCGTTGAACAGGCTCGGTCTACCCGGACGCTTTTGCTGCATATTTTGACCAAGAAGTTTCCTTCCTAGCGTGGATTTAGGAATACCATACTTTTCGGCTGCGGCTCTTATATTTCGTTTTTGTTTTTTTTTTATATCATCTAGGGCTTTCGCTAAATTAATCTCCGAATAGGAGAAGTATGGGTTAAAATTTTTTCCTTTTCGGCAATTGCTCATTTTGCTTCGATAGTTTCGCACCATTTTTACAGCCTAGAGGCAAAAAAATCACTGTTACCGGTCATATATTTCATGTTTTTTTGCTGTCCCAAATAACCCCATTGTTATGTCCCAAATTACCCCACCAAAAAAAATAGCCTATTAAAAATCTAACATGTAATATATCTTTACAATATTTATGTTGGTTCATCTACAGTCACCTAACAATTAGTTACAACTATCAAACTTACCTTATCACTAGCAATCCAATTCCGAGAACAGAAAGTTGGACACTATCGTTTTTTACGTCGATTTTCACAATTTCTTGCAAGTCTTGCTGGTATAAAAATTGAATGGTGTACATTTTCGCAAATTTTTGGCAAGGTATTCGTTGGAAATTCCAGGTTTAGTTGACAAACTATCAAATAGAGATATAAATATTTTTTCTAATTTGAAAATATAAAAGAGAAATTTTTCTCTGTGAGATTTTAAATTGCCAAACACCTTTTCTTCAGAGTCGTATGCTTTAAAATGCGTTAACAAGTTAGAATTGTTAAGTAAATTGCATTCTTCTGAGATATTTATGTAAATTGTTTGATTAAATAGCCACATACATAGTTAAATGCATTTTCAGTGGTCACATTTAGCTCCCTGTAGTCACATTCAGAAATCGTTATTTCCCCAACTGATTGTTTTGAAATATATTTAATTTTCATTAAGCGGAGAACTTGTTTTCCTAAAGGAAAAACAAATCCCGGGATTCCTTTCCAGTGTGTGCCCCACTGCCGCTAGTGCCCACGAGCCGCCACTGGTGCTCTTAGAGGCTGTAGGGAAGTGACGGTTAAAAAACGATTGACACCGAAACGTTCGACCTTTGGTTTCCATACACGACGGATATAATTATGTCAATTTCCATTCAGAAGTGGATTTTGTTTTTTAGATGCGCATCATTTTTCGAAATATGACGTCATCACCAGTTTTTTTAGATAGACCACCATTTTTAATAGTACCATTTAATAGAAACACAAGCAAAAAATTCTTAACCGGTCACCCATTTCTTTACTTTTTTCTAGAGAGGCAAGAAGGGTAAACTTAAAAAGCTATACAGGGCATTATTTTGATCCGATTCAAATGAAATTTAGGCACCAGGGTCTATAATATAAGGAATAAAAATGATCTGGAACTGAAATTAAAAGAAAAATATTATTCAGGGACCAAAGAGGGCGAGACATTTGGTATTACTAACGCCATCCCTCTTTTAAAATACGGCAAATGTAAAAATCTGAGGATATTCAATGAATACATATTTACCCAACCCTCCCCAAGATCCTCAAATGACCCAAGAGTGACCTGTAAATTTATTGTTCGAAAATAAAATTACTTCTTTGTACACTGAATTCTTTGTTTGAACACGGATATTCCATGTTCGAAGACGGAATTTTAGATTTCCGTGTTCGAACAAGAAATTCCGTGTTCAAACAATAAATTCCGAGCATGAATACGGAATTCTGTGTTTGAATACGGAATTCCGTGTTTGAATACGAAATTCCGTGTTTGGACAAGGAATTCCGTGTTTAGAAATAACAAAAAGTGGCCCTTCTACGCTGCCGTGATAATCAGTCTCAATTTAGGTTTAAGGCCGGGGATCGCCCATGTTAATTTCCCGTATATGCAGAGGTTACTTTTGATGAAGCTTTCGGGAAAAGTATACTTCGTAGCATTATTTTAAATATAGAAATCAGTTCATGAATAATGCCTACGGGTTGTAAAGAAATCTAAAGAAGCAGAGTTTTTTAAAAATACTCGAAAAATGACTTTGATCCTTGGTGTCAAAATCACATAGAAACCCTCGACTTGTCGACGTATTTACTTTAAAAATAAACATATTTAGACGTTTTCTTTTCGTTACCACCCGTACAACTAGCATATCAAATAAATGAAACAAATTGCACTTCAAAATAATGTTTGGTTTTTGAAAGCTTGGTTTGAAATAAAAGCTAATTATTAATTCACCTAATCGGCTAGGGACAACGCAGATGAAAGATGATATACACCGTATCCAATGCTTGTAGGATTCTGTACTGTAAGAACTTCAAGGTAATTTCACAGATGTCGCTTTAGAACATTAGTCGTTGTTAGTCATTTGCATTACCGTTGCCACAGTTTATAGCTTAAAAGAATCAGTTCGCTCACTCTGCGTCGGCACTTTTGATCTCAATGTTCCAGTTTATACATTGCGCAACTCGGATTTGTATCCCTGGCGCATACATAATCAAATCATAATAGCCCAAGAGCGCACTGTAAATTTTTACCGCCATCTGATAATGAAATAAAATATACCCCAAAAGCTTGTAAAAACATTGTACTTTACGAATGGCACCTGTGACAATTCAAATCCTGAGCAAAGTGTTTAAAAAAATATTTTATATTAAAAAAATCACATAAGGCATGACAGCGCTAATTTTGTTTGCCCTTAAAGTTTTCCAGATAATAACATATTCAAATATATCTTGATATATACAGGGTGTCCTTTAAAATGTGTCCCAAAATTCTCAGGCAGATTCCTTAACCAAAAAATGGAAAAAAAGTTCCTATAGACCTATGTCCTAAAGTGCCCCCTAAGCGAGCAACAGCCTCTCGAAATCATTTTTTTTATTTTGATTTTTTGAATTTTCTTAAAAATGGAAACAAATAAAAGAACCAAATTTTGGCTGTTAAATATGATCAATAATAGTGACCTTTTGACACCTTCAAAAAGAAATTATTTCGTCAGGGGTGTACTTGGGAATTTTTTGAAAATTTTGATTATTCATAACTTTTTTGTGTTTTTGGTAATGACTTATCCATATTTTTTTTTACATTCTACATTAAAAACTACGTCAAAAAGGAATATTTGTTTGATCTCGATTGGAGCAGCCGTTTCCGAGAAAACATCATCCAAAGATATTCGTCCATTTTCAATTTTCCTAAATTACCTCAGTGAATCTCGTAAATAAAAATAACTTTTTTAGCTCTCTCTAAATAATTGTAGTTCAAATGTCGTGGTGGGACTATTTTTATTTAATAATAAGAAACGGTTTAAAAAAATATTTATTCTAAAAAAACAAATAAAAAAAAATTAAAGCAGATGCTCAATGTGGCGACCATTGGTTTCCACACACAAGCGCAACCGTCGCATCATAGACTGTCTTACACGAAAAAATACTTCAGGATTATTCCTAAGAACTTCGCAATGATGAAAAACTCGTTCTTCCAATTCTTCAACTGTTTCAACAGGACTGGAATAAACCAATGATTTTAAATAACCCCAAACAAAAAAATCCATTGGATTTAGATCTGGTGAACGAGGTGGCCAGTTAACAGGACAACCTCTGCCAATTACTCTACCCTCAAATCTTTCGTTAAGGTGCTGTCTAGCTTCAAGGCTGTAATGTGGTGGAGCTCCATCATGCATAAACCACATGTTATGTCTGATTTGAATCGGAATATTATCAAGAAGCTCATGTAAGTTATTTTCCAAAAAAAGCCTGTATGCTGCTCCATTTAACCTATTCGGCAAAACAAATGGTCCAATAAGGTAATTATCAATAACTCCAGCCCAGACGTTTATTGAAAATTTATCCTGATGGTGACGTTCAACAACCGCGTGAGGGTTATCTTCAGCCCATTCATGCATATTTCGAAAATTTATTATACCATCTCTAGTGAAACCAGCTTCATCGGTAAATAGCACTTTATTAAGAAACATTGCATCTTGATTACATCTTCCAAGAAACCATTCAGAAAAGATAACTCGCGGCTCTAATCAGTAGCTTTAAGTGCCTGAACTTTTTGAATGTGGTAAGGGTACAATTGTTGTTCACGCAAAACTTTCCATACCGTGTTACGTCCGACTCCCACTTCTGAAATTAAATGAGAGAATCTGTGTAGTGAATAGTTAAGAAAGAGAATCCATTGATTTGGGAAATCAGATTTTTTCTGCATAACGCAACTCTTTTCGATACGAAAAGTCGTGAAATGTAAGAGAAGCAATAACAAGTAAAAAAACTAGTTTTATACGATAAGGTACGGGGTAGCTAAAATAATAAATAAGTAATTACTTACCATTTGCTATTTTTCTGGTACTTGTCGATGGGGTTTCAGCTACCCTATCCAAAATTGCTTCTTCCAAAGCAGGAGTTCTCACATAATTTTGTCTTCCACTGTTACTAGAGTTTTTCTTAAATGTACCAGTTTCCCGAAGTCTATCGTCAATTCTAGAAAACGTCTTAGCGCATGGAAGATGCCTATTTGGAAAGCGCTCCTGATAAAGTCTGCGAGCTTCATTGGCATTTCCAGAAGCGAGTCCAAAACATAAGTGCATGTCCGTCATTTCGCCGAATGTGTAATCATTATTGTAGTTATTGTGAGCCATTTTAAACAAAATAATAACAATACAACGAATCGCACCAGAACACTTTTAGAAATAATGTTTAACTGAAGAAACATTTTTATCAGTGAGCGAAAAAAATTATCCATGAAACACAAAAACGCCAAAAAAATACATATTTTTACTTTTTTATTCTAAACAGCTAAATACAAACCTTATGGTCTTCATAATAAATAAATGGGAACTAAATTTTTAAATTTTATTTAGAGAGCTAAAAATAGTATACAGGGTGATTGATTAGTGTGAGGAAGCTCTGTAGATCTGTTATAATAAAAGTAGGCAGCTTTAAGCTTCACATTCATCTGATAATGAAATAAAATATACCCCAAAAGCTTGTAAAAACATTGTACTTTACGAATGGCACCTGTGACAATTCAAATCCTGAGCAAAGTGTTTAAAAAAATATTTTATATTAAAAAAATCACATAAGGCATGACAGCGCTAATTTTGTTTGCCCT
Organism: Psylliodes chrysocephalus; assembly: GCA_927349885.1. Lineage (NCBI taxonomy): Eukaryota > Metazoa > Arthropoda > Insecta > Coleoptera > Chrysomelidae > Psylliodes > Psylliodes chrysocephalus. The sequence continues at coordinate 985,796 of OV651817.1, read as the reverse complement.
TAAAGTTTTCCAGATAATAACATATTCAAATATATCTTGATATATACAGGGTGTCCTTTAAAATGTGTCCCAAAATTCTCAGGCAGATTCCTTAACCAAAAAATGGAAAAAAAGTTCCTATAGACCTATGTCCTAAAGTGCCCCCTAAGCGAGCAACAGCCTCTCGAAATCATTTTTTTTATTTTGATTTTTTGAATTTTCTTAAAAATGGAAACAAATAAAAGAACCAAATTTTGGCTGTTAAATATGATCAATAATAGTGACCTTTTGACACCTTCAAAAAGAAATTATTTCGTCAGGGGTGTACTTGGGAATTTTTTGAAAATTTTGATTATTCATAACTTTTTTGTGTTTTTGGTAATGACTTATCCATATTTTTTTTTACATTCTACATTAAAAACTACGTCAAAAAGGAATATTTGTTTGATCTCGATTGGAGCAGCCGTTTCCGAGAAAACATCATCCAAAGATATTCGTCCATTTTCAATTTTCCTAAATTACCTCAGTGAATCTCGTAAATAAAAATAACTTTTTTAGCTCTCTCTAAATAATTGTAGTTCAAATGTCGTGGTGGGACTATTTTTATTTAATAATAAGAAACGGTTTAAAAAAATATTTATTCTAAAAAAACAAATAAAAAAAAATTAAAGCAGATGCTCAATGTGGCGACCATTGGTTTCCACACACAAGCGCAACCGTCGCATCATAGACTGTCTTACACGAAAAAATACTTCAGGATTATTCCTAAGAACTTCGCAATGATGAAAAACTCGTTCTTCCAATTCTTCAACTGTTTCAACAGGACTGGAATAAACCAATGATTTTAAATAACCCCAAACAAAAAAATCCATTGGATTTAGATCTGGTGAACGAGGTGGCCAGTTAACAGGACAACCTCTGCCAATTACTCTACCCTCAAATCTTTCGTTAAGGTGCTGTCTAGCTTCAAGGCTGTAATGTGGTGGAGCTCCATCATGCATAAACCACATGTTATGTCTGATTTGAATCGGAATATTATCAAGAAGCTCATGTAAGTTATTTTCCAAAAAAAGCCTGTATGCTGCTCCATTTAACCTATTCGGCAAAACAAATGGTCCAATAAGGTAATTATCAATAACTCCAGCCCAGACGTTTATTGAAAATTTATCCTGATGGTGACGTTCAACAACCGCGTGAGGGTTATCTTCAGCCCATTCATGCATATTTCGAAAATTTATTATACCATCTCTAGTGAAACCAGCTTCATCGGTAAATAGCACTTTATTAAGAAACATTGCATCTTGATTACATCTTCCAAGAAACCATTCAGAAAAGATAACTCGCGGCTCTAATCAGTAGCTTTAAGTGCCTGAACTTTTTGAATGTGGTAAGGGTACAATTGTTGTTCACGCAAAACTTTCCATACCGTGTTACGTCCGACTCCCACTTCTGAAATTAAATGAGAGAATCTGTGTAGTGAATAGTTAAGAAAGAGAATCCATTGATTTGGGAAATCAGATTTTTTCTGCATAACGCAACTCTTTTCGATACGAAAAGTCGTGAAATGTAAGAGAAGCAATAACAAGTAAAAAAACTAGTTTTATACGATAAGGTACGGGGTAGCTAAAATAATAAATAAGTAATTACTTACCATTTGCTATTTTTCTGGTACTTGTCGATGGGGTTTCAGCTACCCTATCCAAAATTGCTTCTTCCAAAGCAGGAGTTCTCACATAATTTTGTCTTCCACTGTTACTAGAGTTTTTCTTAAATGTACCAGTTTCCCGAAGTCTATCGTCAATTCTAGAAAACGTCTTAGCGCATGGAAGATGCCTATTTGGAAAGCGCTCCTGATAAAGTCTGCGAGCTTCATTGGCATTTCCAGAAGCGAGTCCAAAACATAAGTGCATGTCCGTCATTTCGCCGAATGTGTAATCATTATTGTAGTTATTGTGAGCCATTTTAAACAAAATAATAACAATACAACGAATCGCACCAGAACACTTTTAGAAATAATGTTTAACTGAAGAAACATTTTTATCAGTGAGCGAAAAAAATTATCCATGAAACACAAAAACGCCAAAAAAATACATATTTTTACTTTTTTATTCTAAACAGCTAAATACAAACCTTATGGTCTTCATAATAAATAAATGGGAACTAAATTTTTAAATTTTATTTAGAGAGCTAAAAATAGTATACAGGGTGATTGATTAGTGTGAGGAAGCTCTGTAGATCTGTTATAATAAAAGTAGGCAGCTTTAAGCTTCACATTTTAAAATTAGTTACGATGTGACAGGGTGTTTCATAAGGCCGTGCCAAATCAAAGTTATTTTTTTTAAATGGAACACCCTGTATATTTTTATATTTTTAGAATCTGCTCGATAATCTGATTTCAATGATATATCACACTTGTTATCTAATATGAATAGTAAAGGATCTACAGCTACTCAAAAATCACATTTTTTCAAATTCAGGTGGCTGTTGTAGCCAAGCAGTTGGAAATCGAGGAAAACGGCTTACAGTCCCTATCCTAACTTTTTAAGGTCTATTCAGTGACATAAAATACATATTATTTGATACAGGGTGATCAAAAATCCAAAATCACATCCGATTTTTGATCACCCTGTATCAACTAATATTTTTTGCCACTGAATAGACCTTCAAAAGTAAGGATAGGGACATGTAAGCCGTGTTCCTCGATTTCCAACTTTTTGGCTACAACAGCCAAAATTGAAAATTAACCTAAACTGCACGAATATCTTTGGATGATGTTTTCTCGGAAACGGCTGCTCCAATCGAGATCAAACAAGTATTCCTTTTTGACGTAGTTTTCAATGTAGAATGTAAAAAAAAATATGGATAAGTCATTACCAAAATCACAAAAAAGTTATGAATAATCAAAATTTTCGAAAAATTCCCAAGTACACCCCTGACGAAATAATTTCTTTTTGAAGGTGTCAAAAGGTCACTATTATTGATCATATTTAACAGCCAAAATTTGGTTCTTTTATTTGTTTCCATTTTTAAGAAAATTCAAAAAATCAAAATAAAAAAAATGATTTCGAGAGGCTGTTGCTCGCTTAGGGGGCACTTTAGGACATAGGTCTATAGGAACTTTTTTTCCATTTTTTGGTTAAGGAATCTGCCTGAGAATTTTGGGACACATTTTAAAGGACACCCTGTATAGTTAACGGCAAACATTTTCTTCCTCTTAACATCGCACAAAAACATCTACACACGATTAGTAGGTAAAAATCATTAAAAATATGAATCAATTTTTGCTGATTTAATAATTTATTTGTATGCCTAAAAAAACAAACATCTTTATAGAGATGTCTATTTGACATTTTTAAAAAATACAGGGTTCTTCAAGAATGTGATACATATCAAAATTAGGTTTTTTAAATGGGACACTTTATTTTATATTTGAATTGCCCTCGCTTTTTCGATTATAACAATTAAATAGTATGAGATACAGAGTATACGCTAATACCAATTTTACATGAAAATCGTATTGATCTCAATGGCCTGTATACTGCAAAAGAAACAATTGAAAACCAATCATTTGTGGTAAAAGATTTTCGATATTAGTCAAATACCTACATACTTTTCTCATTTTGTTTAATTGAATGTTATATCACCAGCAACTTTTATTTGACGAATTTTTTTCTTCAAGCGTAAATAACATAATATTCCTTAAAGTAGAAAAACGACTCTCTATAAAGTTCCGAATATGCCCAAAATCTAATCAACTCATTAGAGACACAAACACCTACATATACGTATGGCCATATTTGTGACATTCATGCATGAGAGATATTTTTGGCATCAAGGTAGTTTTTATATAAAATCAAAATCAAAACAAAAAGAAATTGGGATATATACAATTTAATGTACGCTTATTAACCCTCCAACTAGAATGAAAATATATAGTGCTGTGCGTTCTATATTATACTCTTCACAGTTTAACAAACCCCCTTAACCCTCCATTTTTATTCCATTTTTGTTCAGAATCAATAGGTTTTATCCCCTTATAGAGTTTGATTTTTACTAAAAATTTTTAGTTGATATCGCTTTTCTGTTTTTATATCTGGCTTTATTTAAATTTTACCCATCTAACTACTCCATTTTTACTTTCCTATCTGTATATAAGGAAAGTATAGGAATCATGATTTTTTTCGACCTCGAGTTTTCGACGGATTTTTACGTTTTGAGGTCCCCTGAATCAGTTTTGACTATTTTCGCGATGATGTCTGTGTGTGGTCTGTGTGTGTGTCTGTGTGTCTGTATGTCGCATAACTCATGAACCGATACACAGAAAAACACCAAATTTTAAACTTAAGCTTTATTCCAGCGTCTAATGAACTGATTTGATTTTGGGCAGAGTCGGAACATCTGGGGGGTACTTTATAGGTGGCCTTTTTTATATTTTATGGAATATATCTGTTATTTACGTTTGGAGAAGAAAATAAAAGTTACTTCTAATATTATTATCCTAAAATGGTCCGTATTCGAGAAATTTGACAAAATGTAAAAAAAATATTTTTTTATAAAAATTGTTCAAATAAAAGTTGTTTGTAATATAATTCTCTATAATTTTTATTCTACACATAATTTCTCTAAAATGGACCGTATTCGAGATACTTGAGAAAATGTGTAAATTTCGAATTTTCAAGAAAACTCAAAAACGGATAAGGAAAAAAAAAAAACATTATATTTTAAACCTAACTTACTTCTATTTCGGCTGACGTGAAATGATTAGATTTTGGACAAAGTCGGAACATCGGGGGGGGGGGGTACTTTATGGGAGGCCGTTTTTATATTTTATGGAATATATCTGTTATTTATATTTGGAGAAGAAAATTGTTCAAATAAAAGTTACTTCTAATATTATTATCTATTATTTTGCTTCATGTCAATATTTCCTGAAATGGTCCGTATTCGAGAAATTTGACAAAATATGCAAAATTCTGATTTTTATGAAAATTGTTGAACTAAAAGTTGTTTGCGATATCGATCTCTAAAATTTTTGTTTATACATGATTTTTCTAAAATGGACCGTAATCGAAAAGTGCTAAATTTAAATTTTTCAGTATTTTCGTTTTCAATGAATATCTATAAAAAAATGTTTCGAGGTAGATGTATGTGGAAAATGTATATATTTAGCTTATCCTCTAAACATTTATAGAGGTGCTGCAATAGGTTGTACAAAATAACCAGAAAACGTCTATAATAACTAGATAGGAAAGTCATGTGTTGGACACATCAGATTATTTATATTAAAAACACGCGTGCGAAACCTATATTATTGAATAATGATATTAAATTTTAAATACTTTTTTCGAATTTGCAACAAAAGTTGAATTCCCCATAATTTTTATAAAAGCAAAAACGATATAAAAGTCCGATACTCTTTATCTTTTTATGCACGTAAAACTTTTATGTTTCTAGGTTGTAGTAAAAGAAGAATGGATAGCCGTAGCAATATTAAGGTTTATTGAAAACGAAAAATGCGTAGTTGAAGGAGCTGGAGCATGTGGACTGGCAGCTATATTGTCAGGTCACTTAGATGAATTTAAAGGAAAAAGGTACTTTTATACTTTATTATTGTTAATAGGTAGTTTAAATTACAAATGGAAATCGAAATAAAAGCCACTATTTTTATTTTATTATGATATACATTTTTTACCGAATTTTTTATTATTTTCTAATAGTTTGTTTTATTTCAGAATTGTACTGATTTTGAGTGGCGGTAATATTGATACAACTATATTGGGCCGATGTTTAGAGAGAGGTTTAGCGGCAGATGGTCGACTAGTTAAATGTAAAATAACCGTAAGTGACAGACCTGGAGGAATTTCGGAGTTATGCAAACTTATGGGATCAATCGGAGTATCAATTAAAGATATTATTCATGAACGAGCTTGGGTAACATCGGATGTTTTTAGTGTAGAGGTAAGTTCAATTTAAAATATCGATGACAAACCAAATTAAAGAGTAAATAATAGTTTGTGCGGCACGAGTGGATTTGACTATATCTATATCTCACGAATATCCACATCCAATCGAGTTGTACCTACACTGTATTTTTTCTCTATGGCCTCTATTGAAAAAAGAATTCTTTTTATTATAAAAATTATACAAAAAAGAGAGGCTACGGGGATGCATGACCCCTCATGGCTCCCTAACTGGAGGTACATAAGATCAGAGGTAAATTATAAATAACATTTAAATTTGAGACACCGTATTTAAACGTCTGTCTTAGACTTTTCTCTCTTTCACTTTTTAAAAAGCAATAAAATGAAACAGAATGTAAAACGCTTAGGTATGAAAATGCATCGTCGTATTGATGGACTTGCGCGTCGTCTTTAATACGGATCAGTGGTGTTGGCTGTATATTGTAACATGTAGATCGTGGTATTTATTTTATTTATTTTACGTTTGAACTTATTTAAAATTGAATCGGGACCCACTCTGTATCAAAACTCCCAGACAGCACACCAAATCCTTTGGATATCTACTGAACATCCCAATATCCACTGAATGTCCAGTCCATGGTGGGATATCTATTTTATATCCATAAAATGTAATTTATAGACATGCAAATGTGCATAAATAATAGTAATTATATAGCAAATTACAGTTCATCAAATTTCTAGAGGCTTTCGACGGCTAGACAGAGAAAGCACTACTGACAGGCATCCCGACGGATTTACGCAATGAAAGTACACTCTGCGCATCAAGTATTTCACTATTTCATTCAGACGTAAATGTCAGATGTAAATTTCGCTAAAACATTTCTTTTATTTTCGTTTGTGTTTTTTGCTCATTACAGTTTAATAGAACCTAAGTATGGAATTAATAGCAAATTAAGAGGCCGCGTGATTAACAGTCAATCTCGCGAAATAATAGCCAATGTTATAGAGTTAATGAGAAGAGAAGGAAACTTTAATTCACCTTCAATACCATTTAAAAATGTAAATGATCGTGTTGCTGCAGCCACAGGAGTATCTAAAAACACTGTCGTCCGCATTTCTGGAGAGAAAAAAAGAATCGATAACCGTGAGATATCGGAATTTTCATCACCAAGAAAAACAATTAAAAAACCAAAAACAGTTAATGATATAGATGAAGCTGCACAAGAATCAAATTTTATTTTTTTATTATTAGATAGCTATTTTTGTTTCTGAGTTGTGTTCATTTACAGGCTCAATTTTTTTCCGTTTCTCCTTTTTGATTTTATATGGGGTTTCAAGTTGTTTTTGACTTATTTCGACGTAAATCACAACAACACACTTTTTTAATAAAGCAAACCAGTGTTAAGAGGCATATGTACGTGTAAACTACAATTACAAAAAATTGATATGAAACCCATGAAACCACCAACAAAAATGTAAAGCTAGCTTCCGTACTAGAACATGGTGTCATTCGTCGAGATAATTTATCGTTTTGTTTAATAGATCAAGAAATGTAAATATTCCCCTGTTATTTTTTATAAAATTATAAGAGAAATAAATTTTTTTCTAAATAGTATAGTTTATTATTTTGTAGAAAAACAAAATTTCGAAAATTTTAGTAATGTTTCAGAAACAACCGTTATTAATAATAGGTACCATTTTCCTTAATAAGGTAGAAATAAAATATAAACTATTTCCACGATTTACAAAGGCCTACAAAAAAATTATAGGTATTTTCCGCTATCCTATAAAATTTATATTTTCTGACTCAATTTCAAAAGGTTGAAGGAATTCCAAAACACCTTTTATGGCATAATAATTATTTTCAATTCTACATACTATCTTTAGCTGCTTTTAAAAACGTTCTAAGAAAGTCCAATCAGACCAATTTAATCCCTAAACTATTCCACACTTTTAAAATTTAATTACCTAAAAATATTAAAAACTATTTAAAATAACTTGTTTAGCAGACTGTACAATAGCTATCTTAGTCACACGTAGCGCGTTCTCTATCTGGGCGTCGAACACCTCTAGAAATTTGATGAACTGTATTAAAAAATTACGTCATTGTGCTCGCCATTGTGGCTAATAGTACCGTTCAGATATTTAAAATTAATTTTTTTAAGGTGTATTCAATATCCCATGGATATCCACTAAATATATCAAAGTCTACAGGTGCGTTTTGCAAGCAGCGATTGTGGCGATGATAGCTGAGCGATAATCGCACAACGATCATAGCGGACTACTGTTAGGCGATCTTTACATACTTCCGTTTTCCTATGAGCGATACTAACAATAGACGCTAGTGAGTTTATCTCCTCGCGTGATCATAGGGGAAATATGATCGCAGTTGTAAACGATTATTCAACGCGATTATCGCCACAATCGCTACTTGCAAAATGCACCTTAAGCGCGGACGCAAACCATCGTGGATATCCACTAGATGTAATTTTTGATTTTGCTTCCTAAGTATAGATGGCGATACCACTTTCGTATCTACTCATGCTCAACCCGCCGTAATTGAGTTCGATCGAAATTTTTTTCACAATCAGACTCCATTAGAGACTGGAGTCGAGAATTTCCATTTATTGCTGAAGAGTCCTAATAAGGATGACTTTCTCCTTAGTGCCCTTATTAGGCAAAATCAAAAGCAGATTGTTGAAAATATTTTTTATCTCTATTTTCTTTTGACGTTATTCAATAATCATTGGTTACTTATGAATGTTATGAACCTCTACTAAAGATACCTATAAAATATTTTGCTAAATATCTGAATTCTATATCCTGGGATATAGACGGACATTTGGTTGGATATCCATATTGGATATCCACAAAATATATTCTGTGGATATCTCTGGGATTTCTTGTATTGTCTGGAAGATACTCATTAGATATTTTGCTGAATATCCATAGGATATCTTCTATATTCTGGATATAGACGGACATTTGGATATCCATAATAGATCCACGGAATATTTCTGATATCCTGTGGATATATTGGATATCCACAAAAGATATTCTGTGGATATCTCTGGGATTTGGTGTGTTGTCTGGGCTTCTCTTTGAAACGGAATCATTTTTCTAAAGCGGAATATATAAAAAATGTATACGATGTAATTCGCCAATATTTTCCAGGTTATACAGTAAAGTAAAATTTATTTGACTACATTACATATTACAACATATGTTTGTAGCAAGTCACAAAAACGTACATATTAAAATAACGGCTTACTTAGACATAAAATACAGAACTACACAACGAAATACCTACATACATTTAATTGTTAAGTATAGTAAAATAACTCAAATTAAGTCAGGTGAGTACATATAAAATAGAAGAGAAAAAATAGAGTAGAAGGTTTAAGAACTATGAAAGTTTATACCGATCGATATATTCCTCTACGGAATAAAAACAATGTTTTAAGATAAATGTTTTCAATTTTTTCTTAAATGAATTGAACTCCAGAAGCCCAAACTCTTTTTACAGGTATACTTGACTAACGTTAGATTTTGATCCAAGCTAAGTTGTAAAAAGAACCTCCGAGCAATTACTACTAGAGGGAGTCTTCCCCCCTTCCCCGCGCTAAATTTTGTTAGCAACATCTACTCCCCCCGAGGGGGAAAATACCTCTTCTGTAATTGGCTTATTTAATCAGCGTTGCCAAGTTTGACAGCGCCAGAAGTTTTCTGTGAGCGCCAGTTCTGACACTTTCTGACACATGTCAATTTCTTATTTGTATTTTTGGAAAATATTATTTATAACGTTGTAAAGGTTGTAAATGTATATTTAAGATTTATTATCTCTAATAATATGGTGAAAACATGCTTTATGTGTAAAAGGCCTGTTGAAAATGCTTCTTCAAGATAATATCATAAGTAAGTACAGACACAACCTAATTATCAGAGGCGGTGCATTAGGCAATCACCTTTAATTTGCAATTAAACTTTTTTATTTTCTTATCGAAAAATTAAAATTAAGAGCAAGTACACTCCAGCTACGTTCGTCTTCATCCGTCTCATAATGATTATAGTAAAGGTTAATTACTTATTTTAATATCACATCTTTGTAAAGTTTATTGTTATTTTTTTTAGGTTTCCTTTTCTTGATATGAGAAAGAAATACATGGTTCCAAAATATAGGAATTCAACAAGTGACCACCTGAATAACTTTTTATGCTAATGCATTTTTATTACAGATCTCAGGGAAGGAAAATATTAAAGAAAAATGCAATTTCGACGAAAGAAGTATAATAATCAATCCTGTTACTACTTCTACACTATATTCATCTGCTACTAAAATACTAAAACAGCAAGTAAGTAGAGAAACTTAAGTTTCTTTCAAAAAGAATGTTTAAGGAAAAAGGCATAGCTATTTTTTTGTTGACACTTTTTTTAACTAATATAAAAGACTAATTTTGTGTATTGTTTAAATGTTAATTTTTTGTACTTAATTTGTTTTAGGTTTAAACAAAATGAACTTCTAAGATATGCATGGAATATCCCAAAAGAGCTAAGGAAGGGTTTAAAATTCTTAAGAAAAGTATTCAGAGCCAAAAACATAAAATAGTCTTCCTGTCCAAAATATAAATAGGTATAAATATTTAGATATTATGAGTGATTTTTTATTCTATAAATAGAACATAATTTGCTTCTAAATCACTACCTAATGAACTATATTATATAGTACAAAACTAAAAAAGAATATCACATTATTCATGTTTTTTTTAATTTCCTTAAAAAACGTCCCAAAAAAATGTGAATATTTATTATTGGAGTTATGCTAAAACAATACTAGAACAACTTAAATAATGTGGATTTTGACTATTTTGAGTTATGCAGATCATTATGATCTAAAATAATGTTTGTCTGGTGCTATAGTCAGGTATAAAAACATTCATTTATTTAAACACAGTTGCAATATACATTTTATTTAGTTTTAAGTTAAAACCTATTAGGACATCCTAAAATTACTTTTTTCGTTTGATGTGAGATTAATTATTCTACATTTTTGTTGGTGAAATAGGATATATTAAGATGTCTTACTGTTTTCTCTGATTATCTAAAAAGTTAGAACGATATACAAAGACTTATAACAAATAAAGAGATATACCTTTACTGAAACACACAATTAGTCAGTTCAATTGTACGATAATTTAAAGCAGAAATCCAGAAAACTTTAAAAATGTGTTTAAATGTGTTTTTACTATAACAAGGACATAATTATTAAAAGAACTTGGCACATTAACATTGACGATGGGTTTTAATAATATATATTATACAAATCACAACGAACTACACAAAATGACATTATTAATAATTTAGTAATAAAAAAGTTAAGTAAGATGATGACATTAAAAGTTGAGTTTCTCGAAATACTTTTTTTAAATTGTCTCAGTAACTACCTAGTATTTTTCTAGCATAATGATATTATATAAATGTGCATTGTGTGATATCTTATATTTTAGGAATAAAATTTTATATTTTCTTGCAGGTTTCTGTTAACAACGATTCCAAGAACTTTTGAAAATATTAAAACGGCATTTGCAAATATAATTCTCAATTAAGAGCTTTTGATCTAACATTAAATTTTTATTCTCCATAAGGTTATAGCTTCCTAAGAAGAAAGTTTATCAAGACTTACCAGACTCAAAATATCAAAATTTTACCAACCAATTGATGGTTCTACTGGTTTCCATAGGAAAATTCTCCTCGAAACTACTAAAAGAAAAGTGGCAGAGGCAACTGAAGAAGGCAAAAAAGTATTTTGCAAAACAAAAACTAGAAATTTGTTTAAGAATCTAATTATTGTTTGAAGTTTTACCATTAATAATTTTTGATAACGATTTAAGATTATAAAGTTCTATTATGAATTTTACTCTTTGATAACCTATGTTTAAATTTTAATTAGGACCAAAATAAATTATAATTTTCACTTCAACTACAAAAACCCTCATAATATTAAAAAGGGGAAAAACGTTAGATTAGTTATCTTCAGGAATAAACTCTTTAAACATTTAACTACTTAAAATGTGTTACTTTTAGAAGGTATGTTATTAACTTTCTATTTGTACTTGTATTAATTTATTTCATTTTATTATCTGTTGTATTTTCAAATTGATTTTGATATTAGTCTTATCTATTTATATATTTTTTATACTCACATATGTTTTTTTCATTAAAACAAACGTTTATTAGCTTATTAAATATAATAAATTCATGTTGTTTTATTATATGCTTGTATGAATGATTACTTTTATTTCCTTTTAAAAATGAATTTCGAAGATAAAGCCGAAACGGTGAGTGAGAATAAAAATTAGACGAAAGTGGCGATATTTACTGGAGCTTTCATCTACACGCTCCTTTTTCTAGCCATCTACACCTGAGCCAGCAAGATTCGTCTTCCCTCCATCCTTACATTCTCCAGATTTACAGAAAAAACGCCGTCCTCTTTAACATATCCAGACCTTCTTTGATGGGGACTATACCACTACATTATCAGCTTTATTTGTTATCCCGAGCAATTTAAATGCATTCGTAATTGCTCATTCTCACCTCTTCTCTTGTAGATTCCGTACTCAGTTTTCTTATTTTTAGTTACGTTTGCATTGCTCTTTTATTTTCACAGCTTTAATTCTATAATGCTGTAACGCTACAATATGGATCCATTTATGTGGTTTATACTATTTAATGTTATTCGTAAGTGACCAACCTATTATAATAATTAAAGATTATTGTATTACAGGCCTGAAGATGTTCCTGTAAGGCCGAAACTAGTCGCTCCTGTATTTATAATAAAATTGATTTTAAGGTATTATTCTTCAATTGAAAAAATTAGACCTTTACAGTGATTTTGTTTCTTTTCCTGCATTAGACATATATAAGACGGTATTCATTTTAAAAATAGTAAAATTAGCAAATTTTTTAGTTTTTTTTTTTCAATTAAAACGTTTGGACAATGTGTGTTTTTATAGATAAATGATACGCCACTGAACAAGAAGGATGTTTACCTTCCCCCCTTGTGCCCGCTTCCTCACTTCCTCTACAGATGTTGCTAACACAACAATCGCCTACAAACTCGTTTTCACGCTCCCTCTATTAGTAATTGCTCGGAGAAAAGAACGCGAATTTTAGTTAACAGGCGACGTGTCCCATGTCATCCGTTTAAAAACAAACGACATTTAAAGCCATATTCGAGCGATCAACTGGTTTAAATATATCTCATGTGGTTTGAAAATAGTTTGAACTATTCCCATTCGGGTGATCAAACAATGACGTCACACTGAATTAGGTTTAAACATTGGTTTAAACCAGTCTGTTTTTGAAACGTCTTCTCGAGAACGGTTCAAAGAAATAGAAGTGTCATTAATGTCAAAAAAAGATTTAATAGGTAAGCATCATATAGTAAAGCATAGACGGCGTACACAATAAAATTAATGTAAAAAAGATGTTTGTATGGTGATAAGAGAAAAATAGAAAAGTTGTTGGTCCGGTTGGTCCCGGACCTAAATAGGGCGTCCACTGGACTTCCGATTACAGTGAACACTAGGACGTCCTTCGAAGGACGTCCTCTGGACGTCTTATTTTGGTCCCGTTTCGACAAAGCGTTTAGGTTTCGGTCCGAGTCCGGGACGTTAATGGGACGTCCAAGGGACGTCTATGGGACTTTTTATGTACTAGCATCGTTGGTCTTTGAATCGATAACTTGAAATTGTTTTTACAAGAGTATGAGGACAGAAAACCTAACCTATCATTTATTTTCAAATGAACAACAAGAGCTACAATTTTCGGCATTCAATAATTAACTTATATAAGTGAGTTAGATTAACGAAGAAGAAAGAAGGTTATATAGTGTTATTTGTTATTTTTTTTATGTTGGTGGTAAAGTGGTTATAAAGTGAAGTGAGTGTTTTGTATTGAGGTGAGAATAAGTGATGTGTATTGGCGGTAGCCGCTGGCGGAAAGAAAATACCTTAATAGCGGAACTTTGGAACAAAAACTAATTTTGACAAAATTATAATACTCAGTTATGTCGACACAAGGTATAAGTAGGACCCAAGGTTTCATCTTACCAGCGCTGTGTGTTAAATTTAATTCATTCCTATTTTTTTTTTTGTAAACTGAAAACCTCTAACTCTAGCTAGTTTTTTTCAGGATGAAAGTTGTTAAATAAAGCTCTTTTATTGTTAACATTTTTGTTATTATTACCCTTTATGGATTATGATCAAATATCGTCCCTCGGACGTTTGATTTACATCCCTAGGACGTCCCGCAAAGGTCTCTATGATGTTCTTTTGGGATGTCCCAGGGACGTCCCTAAGGTGGACGGAAACGGGTCATTAGGACGTCCTTTTGGAATTTCCCAGGGACGTCCCAAAGATGGACGGAAACGGGTCATTAGAACGTCCATTGGACGTCCGATTGACATCACGGTACCAAAAGAGGACGTCCCTCGGACGTCCTTTATGTCCCTGAAGGACGTCTTTTAGACATCCATATGACGTCCGTATGCTATGTGGGTTTTAGTACAGATCCATTGAGAAAGGCTAGGGATCCACAAAACACTCACGTATGAATCCTATGGACTTGAAATTGACAAATTTAAACTGTTAGTGACGTCAACGTTTTAAAATCATTTATTTGAGCGCTTTCAAAACCTATGATGTGTTTTTAAAAGTTGTCGAAAATATTTTTAAACCAAATGGACCGCTCGAATATGGCTTAAATTATACGGAGTGGCCCAAAAGTCTGGAAACGGTTAATTATCTCGTAAAGTAGTAGTCCTAATTGTACAAAATTTGGAATACACCTATTTTGGGATACGAAGATTCAAGATTTGATATTTGCAATGTTGCCAGATTTGTAATTTTTCTTATATTATTAGTCACTTTGGTTTTTCAAATTCATCACCCTGTATATTCAGTCATTATTGGAATCTCCTATTCAATACGAGTTCAACCATATGTAATACTTATGATTTTATGAAGTCTGGAAGGTCTCAAATAAATAAAATAATCATGGAGAAATGTGGTATACGCATTCTACCATCGATTAGTAGTCCAATCATTATAGTAAGTTCACCTCGGAATTCGAGATACCCAGCTGTAAGTCTGTAAATACTTGTATATTGACACCCTAAAAGTTGTCTCAAAACCTACATATGGTAGGGTGTACGCATCTATTAAATTTCAAGGTCAAAGGTCACAAAAATCGGTTTTTTGCGCTTTTTTTTGTAAATATCTCATTTCCTATGGGTTTTTTGCTATTTGTATTTATTATCAATATTGTAGAATACAAAATTCTCTAAAAATTTTGTTTAAAAAAATTTTTCATACGGTGAACCGTTTTCGAGATAGATGACGGAGAGCGCGCGGTCACAGCATCACTTCAGGTCAACCGGTGCCTCCGGTCGAAAACGCCCCATATATAGTTGATGAAATATCGATAAATCAATGATTATAAATATTTGTCAATTTTTATTAACTATTATATTATATTTTATCATTTTTTTTCCTAACCTATCCACTTTTTATTTAGTATTAATTTATTTAACAACACTTACCTGCCCATGTAATTGCAAAATTGTTAATGAAAATATAGGAATTATATTTGAATTTTAACCTAATTAATATTAATAAATTCTTACATGATGAAAAAAAAAAAAAACAAATAAATTATGAATTAATCTTTTTATTAAAAAATTTCATTCAATACATTTATTTTTATTAAAAGTAAAAAAATGGAATAAAAGGTACAAAAACTACAATTTATAATTTTAATAATCTTCTTCCTCTTCATCGTCGTCTTCCGGCTGCTGGTAAATTTCAAACTGGTCTTCATTATCGTCTTCAACGACATTTCTCTCAAGTTCTTCCATGATTTCGGGGTCAAAGGTTCCATCTTCGTTAATGTCGCTATGATATGGTAGAGCATTGAGACAAGCTTGCCCATTACATTGGCCACAAGCTAAAGAGCATTGAAAGCCCGCTTTCCTGCATCCGCATCGCGAACCACAACCACTCTTGCAGTTGCAGAAAATTGTATTTAGCAAATCTTCTGGAGCAGGTGGTAAAATTGTCATGATAGGCTCCAGAAAATCGTTTCGCATTGCCCAACTCCATACCTGGGGTTCCAAATCATGCCTTAACCAAGTTTGAACTTAATAATATACACGTTTGAAAGGTTGATGAGCAGCTGCTTTTGTTGGTGGAATATTTGAAAGCTGCATAGGTTAATTAGGTTTTGTAGACTTGACGTAATGCATATAACGAAGATGATCGAGACTTTTCACAGATTTCGGAGCATTATAGACTGCCAATAAGATTTGAGTTCCACTCTCTAATAATCTCTGGGCCGAACAATTTTCTTTCTCAAATGCTGCAGCTAGTTCATTCAAATTTGTCAGTTTCTCAAAAACTTTAAAAAATGATTTTTTCCCTTTTTAAAAAGCGCAGAAGTTGTGTCACAGCCACTTAATGCGTGCAGAAATAAAATATATGTTTTGGAATGAGGATAATTATCAAAACTTTTAGTCAAGTATATCCCCGTTTTTACATTTCCTTTCCCAACTTTTTTAAAGAAAATGTCTTGTTCGTAAGACAGTGTACGCCCAATTAAAATGACAAGTAAATCAATATCTTGTCCTATTATAACTGCAGTTTTTTCAGAATTTGATTCTTCAATTGCAGTTTCAACAATAAGAACATCAGCATTATCTCTGGCTTGTTTAGTAGTAATATTTGCAGCTTGTAATTTTTCAATTAACATATTAATGAGCATATCTTTGTTATTTCGATTTGATAAGAATTTTTCTTGAGTAACTGGTACAACTATTGTTTCATCTTCTCTGCTGCTCCATAGCTTTTACGTTCTTACTGTAAATCTGAATTTTTTTAAACAAAATTTGTAGAGAATCTTGTACGCTACAATATTGATAATAAATACAAATAGCAAAAAACCCATAAAAAATGAGATATTTACAAAAAAGCGCAAAAAACCGATTTTTGTGACATTTGACCTTGAAATTTAATAGTTGCGTACACCCTGCCATATGTAGGTTTTGAGATAACTTTTAGCGTGTCAATATACAAGTATTTACAGACTTACAGCTGGGTATCTCCAGTTCCGAGATTCTTACCTAATTTAAGCTTAAATGACTGGACTATAGGGTACTGGCAACTCAAAAATGGAGCATATTTTGAACACTTGATAAAGTAACCATTATGTTAAAAATGTTGTAATCTTTCAATTGTTACGTCTAATGTAGTTGAAAATAGTTTGTATTAAAAAATTTATTGAGATAGTTAGGCGTTGCCAGACTTCTGTTTTATTTATTTAAGACCTTCCAGACTACATAAAATCATAAGTGTTACATATGGTTGAACTCATATTAAATAGGAGATTTTAATAATGACTAAATATACAGGGTGGTTATTTTGAAAAACCAAAGTGACTAATAATATAAGAAAAATGGCAAATCTGGCAACATTGCATATATCAAATCTGGAATCTCCGTATCCTAAAATAGGTGCACCTTAAATTTTGTACATTTACGACTAGCAATTTACGAGATAATTGGCCGTTTCCAGACTTTTGGGCCACTCTGTATAATTTCTTCAACATTCAACACTACGATCTTGCCCCTAATATCTCGCTCACTCTGCGTCGGCACTTTTGATCTCAATGTTCTAGTTTATACACTGCGCAACTCGGATAATACAATATATGACAACCGCCTATAATAAAACAGCAGTCTTCTGCGCATCCTGAATTTGTATCCCTGGAGTGGATGTTATTTTGGAACTTTCAACTGGTCCGAGTGAGCTAACTGATTCTTTAGCAATAAACTGTGACTCCAAAAATAATATTCACTGACACTGACAGCAGCAAGCAAAATATCAGGTGCCAGAGATAAGGGAGATAAAGATAGGAAACGCTCATAAAGCCAATGTTTAAAAACGACCAGCTTTAATGCAGTTAACATCTGACCCACTATGTGGCGCTTTCATCAATATCAAACGCAGCGGGAAATTTAAAAACCTGATAATAAAAGGTTGTATATGTTAGAGATTTCATGTTAATCTTTAAGCCTTAGTTATATTGTTTTTATGTACTGTTCGCTAGTTTTTGACTTTGATGTAATGTAAAAAAAAATAAAAAGTTGTCAAAAGTAAAAACGGTGTATTTTTACATTCAAAAGTAAAGTCTTTGGATAACTGTGGCCTAAATACTTTCCAGCGATAGCGACTCTCCTACAGGTTATGGGCCCAGAAGGAATTAATTTAGAAAATATGTCGTCCCTTCCTCCTATTACCAAATTAGTAGGACGGGAGAATTATCAAGATTGGAAGTATGGCATGGAGTTGTACCTGAAAGATTTGAATGTATGGAATGCTGTTGATGGATATCCTCCTGATGACAAAACTGATGAGGCTACAAGAAATAGAAGCGACCAGAGAGCCTTAACCAAAATAGGTTTAATGGTTATGCCTTGTTGTTATCCTTATATTAGGAGTTGCAAAACTGCTAAGGACATGTGGGGGAATTTAGAAAAAGCTTTTGAGGATAAAGGCTTAAATAGACGAGTTCGTTTGCTTCGTTCAATGTGCTCATTGAGATTAGAACATTTCACGTCTATGGAAACTTACGTGAATGAGTTTATGTCTATTCAAATGGCTCTTGCTAGTATGAAAAAGCCCGTAGAAGACGAGTTTCTTGGTGCTGCACTGTTAGCTGGTCTACCTTCTGATTATGACCCTATAATTATGGCAATAGAGAACTCAGGAGCTAAAATAACGAGTGATTTTGTAAAAACTAAGTTGCTTCAAGACACTCATTGGGACAATAAACAAAATAATTCTGAATCTGCGATGGTGAGCAAGTTTAAGCCTAAAAAGAAGAACCAATGAAATATTAAATGTTGGGGGTGTGGTGAAGTTGGACATGTAAGGCCCAATTGTCCCAAGAAAAGGGCATCGGTTACTAAGCCAGACGGAGAAAAATCAAATGAGCAAAAATCTCTAGTAGCGGCATTTGGCGTTAAAGTCTCCAGCGGCGATTGGTTTGTTGATTCCAGTGCTTCCGCCCATATGACTTTCCGCAAAGATTGGTTTTCTGATTTTAACAACTGTACAATGAATAATATTGAAGTTACTGTTGCAAATAATTGTAAATTATTTAGCGAAGGCGTTGGTAATGTGCCAATAAAACTGAAAAATGAGAATAGCATAACAACAATTACAGATGCTATATTTGTACCTGGTATACATGTAAATTTATTGTCTGTAAGCAAGTTAGTTTCTAAAGGACTAGTTGTTGTGTTTGACTCTACTGGTTGTAGGATAATGAAAACCGAAAATTGTAAAATAGAAGGAACAATTTTTTGCTGCAGCATCGAATGTAGCTGGTATTTATCGATTGAACATATCTGACGATGTTTCTAGTATTCCTAGTCAACCCTGTTTAGCTGTAAATAATGTAAATATTGATTCTCATGAGTTGTGGCACAAGCGCCTATGTCACTTGAATAGAAAATCTATGAAACTATTAAAAAATGGCTTGGTAATTGGTATTTCTTTTTCCGATGATAATGGTAATGTCTGTATATCCTGCGCCGAAGGAAAGATGTCCAAGAAACCTTTCAGAAATAGAAATAAAAGAGCATCAGAGAAACTGGAACTTATTCATGCAGATCTTTGTGGGCCAATGCCTGTGCCGTCTTGGAGTGGAACAAATTATATGTTTACCCTGATAGACGACTGCACTAGAAAAATATTTGTCTATTTTTTAAAGACAAAAGATCAAGTTTGTTCAACTTTCAAAGAATTTAAAATAATGATTGAGAACCAAACGAACTTGAAGATCAAAAAATTAAGGACTGATAATGGTGGTGAGTTTGTCAATCATGCTTTGACTGAATACCTAAAGAATAATGGCATTTTGCATCAGTTGACTATACCGTACAATCCCCAGCAAAACGGGATTGCTGAACGAGTTAATAGAACTGTAATGGAAAAAGCTAGGTGTATGATGCAGGAAGCAAAGTGTGACAAAAGAATGTGGGCTGAGGCTGCAAATACAGCTGTTTACATTATAAATCGTTCACCACATAAATCACTTCCTAACATAACCCCTGAGGAAAAATGGACAGGTGAAAAAGTAAATTTAAGTCATCTGAGAGTTTTTGGATGTGTTGGTTACGTCCATATTCCAGATCAGAAGCGAAATAAGTTAGATGCTAAAAGCAAAAGAATGATTTTCGTTGGTTATGAAGAATCAGGGTATAGATTTCATGATTTGGCCAACCCACAGAAAATCACAAGGGCCAGAGATGTTGTGTTTTTAGAAAATAAGTTTGGGTTAATCCAAGAAAAAGGTGATATACCGAGTATAACTCATAATGTACCTAGTATACCCATTTACATAGATGAAAACGTTTCTGAACCTGTAATTTTAAAAGAAAATCTAACCCAAAATACTGGAAACTTATTTTGCGAAGGGGAACAAACCGAAGAAGAAGGAGAAGAAGAAAGGAAGTTAGAAATTAGAACAGTTCAAGAAAAAAAAAAAGATATCCAGTAGGAGAAAGACACAAGAAAAATTTTGATGATTATGTAACTTATTACACGGAAGCTGATGATATTGATGTTGAGCCTAATGAACCAGACAGTTTAGTAAATGCTAAGACAAGAATAGATTGGAAAAAATGGAAAATTGCTATGGAAGAAGAATATCAAAGCCTTCTTGAAAATAAAACATGGACACTAGTCGATCTACCTCAAGGTAAACGAGCCATTAAGTGTAAATGGGTATTTAAGTTAAAAACGGATATAAACGGGCTGGGGCTTGAAAGTTTTTATGGCTTATGATTAAGGGGAAGTGTTAGAGATTTCATGTTAATCTTTAAGCCTTAGTTATATTGTTTTTATGTACTGTTCGCTAGTTTTTGACTTTGATGTAATGTAAAAAAAATAAAAAGTCAAAAGTAAAAACGGTGTATTTTTACATTCAAAAGTAAAGTCTTTGGATAACTGTGGCCTAAATACTTTCCAGCGATAGCGACTCTCCTACAGTATAAATATCGACTGCACTGTTATGTTTTTGTAAATACATTTAAACAATATAATTACGCTAAATTATTTATTAAAAAGAATACTACACTTACAGCCTATTACCGATTAATTATTGTAAATCTATATTCATGACAAATATTTTTTAATTTTTGATTGTTATTTGTAACATTACATTTTTGTTCTTATTTTTCAAACGAATGGCCAATGGTGTCTTATTTAAAAATGTTAAGTGCAAACTCAATAATGGGAATTCAGATATTTTTCTTCCTATATCAAATCTTTTTTCTAACGTTTTGAAGCCATTTTCTTGTTCTAAAATAATAAATAATACATAAATACCTACTTTGTGAAAAAAGTTGGTTTCTATTTGTGTTACTTACATGATTAGATCTTACTTTGGTTGATTAAAGAACGCCACATTGAGGTTATTAAATTTATTCATGTGGCATGTGTTACTAATGCAATACGTTCTCAGACTTATTGTAATATTACAAAATATAATTATTGTCCTCAAATTTCACACAAAAACAGCCACAACTATTTCGCTTTCTTCATCTAGAGGATAACACAACCATGAACTCAAAATTTAAATTCAGGATTTTTCGATATACATAAAACTGACATTTATATTTACAAACTGTCCACTGCTGTCCATGTCTACTGTCTGTCTCAGCGTTGCCAACAGTACGATTTAATTCGTAATTATACGATTTTTTAACTCTGTGTACGATGTACGATTGCATCAAGTGAGATCGTACGTAAAAATACAATCTTCACTTTTTTAGTAGGTTTATTTAAATATCTGCAACAACTTCAGAACATAAAACAATAAAAATCAAAAATTACTTGCAAAGATTCATAGACCGTTCGTTATTTCTGAAGGCAGTCATTTCCGTTCTCACTTATCGTGATTTTGACGAAGGTGATTTTGTACCAACACCGACTATCACAACATTAGAAAAGCTTGCATGCAAAATTTCAATCACTTTCAAGTGACAGTCATTGATTAATTTAAATGTGTTAATTTAAAGTTTCATATATTTTCTTTAGTTTTTTTTTCCTTGCAAACATTTTTATAAATAGATAAATAAGTTATCATGCCAAATTTTTTTTATTTTTCCATTCCATTTGAGGTATATTATGCTATACATGTGTCTATTGTACAATTTTCAAAATACCATATTTCTACTCTACTTGTACGATCTCCCAAAAAAAAAATTTTGGCAAGACTGGTCTGTCTACAAACGACGTATACCTGTAGTTAACATCTGAGACGCATAGATGACGCCATCGTTACTGCGGTCGTTGCGTTTCCTATCTTTATGTCCCTAATCTCTGATCAGGTGCGTTTTAATCATCCGCTTCTGCTTCCGGGATTAAAACAAGAAAACCGACAATTCCGAAGCAGAAGCGGATGATTAAAACGCACCTATTAAAAATATTGCGCCAAGATGTAGGCAACACCGTTTAAAAGGCACTCAGAAAGCTGCGCAGTGCGACCATTCTCCGTATAGTAAAAGAAAATCAAAGTATGTGGTCTGCATAGACATTAGCAGGCCATACACATAGCGTCTTGGAGAAGGTTTTAGCATGGCCCATGCAAAGCATGTGAGCCAAGTCTGTGGCGAGCTAAGAACGCTGTTGCCCACAAACAAAAGCATTAAATAGCAATACTTTGATGAGAGACTTTGACGTACATACCAAGAGTGTGTAATTATGGACATAAATATTGACATACTTGAGCAAAATTGGCGCGAGCCTGGATTTCAAACGTGTTTGATATTTCTAGTGTGGCTCGCCGGGACGAAGTCGAAAAAAAAAATGAACAAAAAAAAAAGACAATTATAGCAATGGCTGCAATATACAGGGTGTTCGATAAGTACGGTACATAACTTCAGGAGCGAATTCTGCAGCTAAAATAAAGGTATTTTTGTCATATACACTATGTCTCAAAAATGCTTCGTTACGGAAATACAGGGTGTGAAAGTTTCATAAAAAAAAATACAATTATTTAAATATTTCCAAAACAACTTAAGATATTTTAATCAAACTAATCCCTAAAAAATATGAAAGGAAAAACGTGTTACGCCACTGTTTTGTTCTTAATGTTCGATTTGGAAGAAAAAGCAACAAAGACAGTAATTTTTTTCATTCTTTTATTTTATTTTTAATCTCTTTGAACAATGTACAACAAAAAAGTTATCTTCAATTTTTCCCAGGTACTTATTTGACATTTTACTAGTCGCCAATTGTTTATTTATTTGTATGTCAGACATTAAAATGAATAACTTTACTAACGCTAAAATGACTCAAGTGCCCTTCATTTATGGCTTAGCAAATGGGAATTCAGTGGAAGCTAGAAGAATTTATCAGCAACGTTATCCGAATAGGGTAACGCCATGTGCTAAAATATTTAGAAAGATACATGCCAGATTGAGTGAAACCGGTAGTTTTGAGCATATTCGGGTAGTTCCTGGTAGACCACGAACAGTAACAACGCCTGAGCTAGAAGAAGCTATACTACAGGAAATAGAAGAAAATCCTTCAACTAGTACCAGGAAGATTCTATAGCTTCAAGTAAGTGCAAATAATGTTTGGAGAGTTTTGAAAGTTTCTCTGCTTCACCCATACCATAGTAGAAGATCAAAATACCAAAGGGATGGTGCATAAACATCATTTTCAGGAGCGCCACTCCTTTTGGATTGTTCCACTTTTTTTAATTCTTTTCTAAAGCAGCTTCCTATAGACTGATTTTTTTTACAAACAAGGTTCTTATTAGGGTTTTCTATAACTTATACAACTCGATTAATTCACGGTGACCTTTGTCTTTCAAATTTTTATTGATATAATCCTTGCTCCATCCAGATCGCTGGATTGTTTCTATATATTTCTATAAACTGAGTTAAAATCTGCTTACTCCAAAATCTGGTGTCTGCCATTGCTAACTTTTGAGTAAAACAACAACAACAACAACAACGCTCCACAGACGCACAAATTAAGTTTGCAAGAGTAAGCTTGTTATTTTGGTCGTCGCGTAAGGCATACATACCTAGCGCGTGGGCAATTTCGTCCTTAACATACGAGTTAGATCCGCGCGCCTGATATGCAACGAGCCAAGACCATTCAAAAGTACCTGTGTGTGTGTGGCCGGCTATTTATCTACGGATCTTTCATGTCAAACCACTTTTCTTTCATTGACGTAGAAATTTAAAATGCACAATTATTGAAATAATCAAGTTCTACGTTCATGGATTAATATTACACTAAACCAGTAAGTAGCCATTCTTTAATTAGAAAAGGAATTGAATTAATGATTCTGATGATCAAAAGTCAGCTGATACGCAATATGATTTAACAAACAGTATGTAAGGGGTTTTCTCGCCACAGAGAAAACGGTTCCTTACTAATGACGCTGGTTACGGGCGGTTCTCGAGCGCCAGATTTTTGATAATGGTTTACTCCACAAGCTCTCGAAACGGCGTCGAAAGTACTCGGGTAGCTACAGATGGAGATGAAAAATTCCAGGGGTCAAAGGTCACTTAGACACAGGTAATAGTAGGCCACAAGTAACGGGCTTTAATCGTTGCTTGGGCTCGTACAGAATTTATCACTAGCTGAAAATATAAGGGGAAAATAAACTAGGGAATTATTAACCAGTAATACGGCAGATTAACATTGAGACATATATTGAAGTTAACTATTTACAATAAAAAGAAAAGGTTTAATATTTCAACGCCCACCCCAGTTGTGATGAAAGTCAATATAACCCTGAATATATATATAAAAAAAAAACGGACGGTATTAATTCGCGACTAGTCTCAATCAGACGTCAAAAATTAAATCAAAATAAAATATATGTTTCGGTCGCAAAAAAAATATTAACTTGGCTTTTTACTCGTTAGATAACTGTTTAACCGCGGTATCGGGAATTAAACTCAAATGTAGTTATTTTGCACTTTACGTGAGGAAAAATTAAATAAACGGTCGAAGAGAGTGCGAGGAGACAGGGACGCGAAATAATTACTTATAGTAAATACACGGAAAGAAAATAATAATAAATTTATACCCGGGGTAGCCTATTATCCCAGAATGAGCTGATCGTCATCACGAGCCCGCTCCAGACAGGGTAATGAAGCTATTTTTAAATTCTGCAAGTTGCAGTTTGCACAAAAAAAAAATTAAGAACATAAAGGGGGAAAATAAATCTAACGCGGATAGCCCCTAGTCCAAGAATGAACTGATCGTCATCACGAGCCCGTTCAGACAAGGACAGGACACTATTTAAAATTATTTAAATTGTTAAAAAAAAAAAAAGAAAAGTAAATTATTATTCGGAGGGAAGAAAATTTACTAACGCGGATAGTACCTACTCCAAGAGTGAACTGATCGTCATCACGAGCCCGTTCAAACAGGACAGGATACTATTTGAAATTATTTAAATTGACGGAAAAATAGAAAAACAAATTATTATCGGAAGGAAGATAATTTACTAACGCGGATAGTACCTACTCCAAGAGTGAACTGATCGTCATCACGAGCCCGTTCAAACAGGACAGGATACTATTTGAAATTATTTAAATTGACGGAAAAATAGAAAAACAAATTATTATCGGAGGGGAGAAAATTTACTAACGCGGATAGTACCTACTCCAAGAATGAACTGATCGTCATCACGAGCCCGTTCAAACAGGACAGGATACTATTTAAAATTATTTAAAAATTGCGGTTTACAGATTAACTAAAAAAAAATATAACGCGGATAGCACCTACTCCAAGGGTGAACTGATCGTCATCACGAGCCCGTTCAGACCAGGACAGGATGCTATTTAAGATTATTCAAATATACGGTAAAAGAAATGAACAAATTATTAAAAGAGGGAAAACGTCTCCTCGAAAACTCCGTTTATAAATATTCTCAACTTAATTACCACGCGGTACCTACTAAACAAAAGTATTTATGAATAAAGTCAAATTTAAATCCCGATTTAACCTATCAAAAGAAAATGAATAATTTCCTAATACCGACTAACAATCAAAAGTCTAAAACCTCTGGTTTTACTATATTACAGAATTAAATCCCATCAATTAATATTTAATTCAAATTATATCCCTTTTTAAAAAAACGAAATATTTGTTAAGAAATAAATTCAAATGTTTTTAACTAGTCCCTATTTATAAAAACAAAAGAAACGGTATCATTTACTAAGAAACAAATTCTATTATTTATTAAATCAAATTAATTATTTGAACCAAACCCTATTTATCAAATAAAAATAAAGACGCGGTATTATTTGCCAAGAAACAAATCCTATTAATTATTATTTAAATCAAATTAATTATCTTAACTAAACCCAATCTATAAAAATAAAAATAAAGACACGGTATTATTTGCCAAGAAACAAATCCTATTAATTATTATTTAAATCAAATTAATTATTTTAACTAAACAGTATCTATTAAAAATATTCCTATTCCTACACACTAATTTGCTATTTTAAATGAAATACGGTCTCAACTTTCAAATGTAAAAAGCGGAACAGGGTTTTTTTACCTAACGGATTCGTAAATATTGAAAACGGAAAAAAATATCGGCGGTGTTTAGATTTCTACTGCGGCTTATTAGACTGAACTGCTGGCAATCAAAATTTATATCGAACTAATAATTTTAATAGCATCTCCGCTATCGTTCAAACAAATGTCCCTCTCCCAGTCGAAAATCCCACTTACGTTCAAATCTATCGCGCATCGAGAATTTGAGTGGCGTTCGCGCATCTGAAAATTAGCAGTTCAACCGCGATTAATATTTATTAATAATGAAAAAAATGAAAATAAATTGATTAATAATGAAAATTGAAAATAAATTGTCTGAGAAAAATTGACTTCATTACAAGTAAAAGGAAAGAATACCACTTTCCTTTCTTTTTCCGTTGATATGTTACCAACTTCTTAATTTGAACATTAAGTACATCTAAAAATTATTTTCCGACGCTAATGCTAGACTCTACGTGTAACAATAATAATTAATATATTTCATTTTGTTTATTATTACATACAAATTCAAATAATTCATTTTAAAACCTATATTATTAATTAAGAAACATTTATTTCGCCAACGCCATCTATTAGCCGATGTCAAAATATTTAAATTTGACAACCTCTAAACTGTTTTTCTTAAATATTAGAATTGTTAATTCGTCTATTTATATCTAGAGGGCATTAATTAGTATCTTTAATCTAAAATAAAAATTTTTATACCTTCAGAATTATAAACACTTCATGTTGTCTAAGAACCCATTTTAGTTCTTGTAGGGTTTAAAAAGTTTTAAATTTGTTTTGTCTTAATGTCTGTCCGTTCGTGAAATATTTTAATAATTTTAATTAATAGTTTTAGACCTACTTGTGTTTTGACATCAACTTTTTGTTGCAACTACTGTTTTTATGCATTTCTTAAAAAATACTCGCATACTTGTTTTTTCACACCGACCCTGTGATAATCTCTAAGCTTAGTCTTAAATAGATGAGTAATACGGATGAGTTCTTGATATTTGACAACTTTCATAATTTTTAAACCCACTTTATTAGTTATGAGCTCATTCGTTTTTACCTCTTTATTTTAGACCATACCTGATGATGAGGATCTGATCTCCTCGAAACCGGTCGTATTAAATTACTCTTGTGAGATCTTAAGGACCACCCTTGTTTTATTTACCTCTTTTTTAAAATATATGTTTTCTTCTTTTAAATAAATTTAATAAACAATGAACTGGAGATTTTGTTTAATTTATTTTGAAATTATATTTAAAAAATATAATAAATCCGCGTGTTTCAACTAGGATTGGTCAAAATGGGCGAAATCCCTTTATTATGGCTAAATTTTAAGGTACAATTATGTCAATATAAAGATGTTTTGTCCATTCATATTTACATTTATTGAATGAATCATACTGGAGTTGATTTTGGAAATATTGGTGCATACTTAAATAAGTACTATTTCAAAAAATTCGTCTATGCCCAGACAGCACACATAGTCTAATGTACGTCCACTTTAGATCTATTTGAGGGTCAGGACGTCCATAACCGGGCATCCAGTGTACGTCCGTTTATGCTAATTAAATTGACAGCTGAATATTGATACCCAGAGAACGTCTTTGGACTTAATTGTAAGTTTAGTAGTATTTTGACGTCCAGTGGACGTCCATCTTAGGTCATTATTTATTAAGCCTACCAGATAATACTCATCTATAATATATACTTCTTTTTTTAATATAACTAGTCATTAAAAATTGACAACTTGAATCTATTGCATTTCATTCTATCAGCGGAAGTTTGAAATCTTATTCAATTATAACTGTATCTAGTAAACAGTTTTCAAGTGGTTCCTTGGTCGAGCTCGTCTAGCGATTGAAAGGGTAAAACGATAATGGATGTGTCGTGAGTTCGATGCCTGCTCAGGTCAAGCGATTTTTAATAAAAAAAAAAAAAATAAGTGGTGTATAGCCCCAACAAATATTTTGTGTAGGGGAAGTAAAGGCCTAATAACTGTCACCCTCCAATTACATTGATGGCCATTTGACTTTTTTAATTAAAAGGTCGGCATATATCGGTCACTACGTCTGACAGTCGGGCCGAAGTCACTTTGCCATCATAACCAATTAATGGCCTTCATTTCCCCTTTAATGTCTAGAAATAAATATTTTGGCATATTAATAAAGGCCATGTGTCAGGAACATGATCACAGAATATTTGATAGTGTCCTTTGACCAGTAGTACACCGTTTGAACTATAATATCTATGCAAAAACAGAAGGCATTTCAATATAGAATATTGTAGAAATATTATTTAATTCAGCTATATAATATGATAATACTGAAAAAATGTCTTCTTCAAAGAAATTATTAATAAAATATTCTAAATTAACATACTGAATACCAGCAATACGAGACTGGCCCGCATGTCCACTCGTTGAGTATGTAACAAGCGATCATCGGTGTCTCCATCTATGAACGCGGGACGGGGTCCTCCTGGACTGTTAGCGGCAGTTAATAACCTTTTGACTTTTACCATGCTTTTACCCAATATAGTTACTTACTCTTCATAAGGCCATCATCAAGCAACATAATGCTGGGCCACTATCGAAAAGGCCAAAAGTAGGCTTTTATCTTTTAATCGTCGCATTCATTTTCCCTTCAATTACAGCAAAAGGCCAGCAATATCCCGGCAATTGATTGTTTGTTGGGGCGGTTTGCGAAAATAATAAACAAATTATTAATAATATAAAATAGTGTATGGTAAGTTGCGGTTCTGTAAAAAAAGTGGGGATGTGGTCTCAATGGAAATATAATCCTGGACGTTTTTTGAATGTTCAGTATTCGACGTCCAAATATATTCCAGAATTGAACGTCCTCTGAATGGTCAAAAGTGTTCCATTTGTATACTTCACTGGACGTCTATTGGATGTCGGAAGTCCAGAAAAAATTCATTCTTGGACGTCTAGACATCCAAAATTGTATATCGAATGGACGTCCAATGGACATATTTGTATTGTCTGGGTGATAGCCAGGTCAGGTATTTAACTCTAAATACATAAACCTTAAGTG
The DNA here is from genome assembly GCA_927349885.1 of Psylliodes chrysocephalus. Classification (NCBI taxonomy): domain Eukaryota; kingdom Metazoa; phylum Arthropoda; class Insecta; order Coleoptera; family Chrysomelidae; genus Psylliodes; species Psylliodes chrysocephalus. Next base: position 956,192 of record OV651817.1, on the reverse strand, counting down.
ACATCTGGCTTAACTTGGCGAGAAAACACTTGTTTATACAGAAATGAGTGATAAACTTGAAAGTCCTTTTAATATAATATAAATCCAGAAATTCTAAAAATATGTAACTTATTAAACCTAAAAGTTTTTGAAAATATAAGCGCATTGCAAATATTTAGTTAAATACTTCAAACTTAATGTCTTTTTAATTGTTACCTAATTTTTTTTTGGCACCCTTAGTTTTATTTACCTTATTTTTACTTAAGGAAAAGGTAATTTAATTTAAATATGGGGCTTTTATTACATTTTTAACAATAAATAAACCAAATATTGAACAAATTTTATAGATAAATTATAAAATAATAAACGTCTTTTACTTTTATAATAAATAATTAATTATTACATAATGAATTATATTTTGGTGCCGAAATTTCACCATTGCTATTAACCCTAACTACTTCAATGTAATTAAATCACATTACAACATTTGCGCATGAACTATAACAATGATTTCAGATAATTTGCCAAACTATTTCGCTCAGTATAGAAAATAAGCATGTTTTCTCAGCGTGCTAAGTTGTGTATCAATCAAAGTCATGCTGTGAAAAAGGTACATCCGATATCAAAGGCACCGACAGCTACAGTCGCTTCTCCTTGATCGTTATTCTCGGCTAATAACTCATTACATTAATCAAATACAGTAAATGCTGTATTTTTAATATCAAAATCATTAATTCAATTCATTTTTTTTATTAAATAATGGTCGTATTTACAGTTCATCAAATTTCTAGAGGCTTTCGACGGCTAGACAGAGAAAGCACTACTGAGAGGCATCGGTTGGCGGGGCCGACGGATTTACGCAATGAAAGTACACTCTGCGCATCAAGTATTTTACTATTTTATTCAGACGTAAATGTCAGATGTAAATTTCGCTAAAACATTTCTTTTATTTTCGTTTGTGTTTTTTGCTCATTACAGTTTAATAGAACCTAAGTATGGAGTTTAATAGCAAATTAAGAGGCCGCGTGATTAACAGTCAATCTCGCGAAATAATAGCCAATGTTATAGAGTTTATAAGAAGAGAAGGAAACTTTAATTCACCTTCAATACCATTTAAAAATGTAAATGATCGTGTTGCTGCAGCCACAGGAGTATCTAAAAACACTGTCGTCCGCATTTCTGGAGAGAAAAAAAGAATCGATAACCGTGAGATATCGGAATTTTCATCACCAAGAAAAACCATTAAAAAACCAAAAACAGTTAATGATATAGATGAAGCTGACAAAGGTATTTTAAAAAGAATTATTCTGTTCATGTTAATCTCGGAAAATATTGTTCCAACATTAAAAACAATTCTGACTAAATTTAGAGAAGCTACAGGGTACAAAGGAAGCTATGAAAGTTTAAGAAAAATAATAAAGTCGCTAGGATTTCGTTGGCGGAAAACAAAAACAAACAGAAACATATTAATGGAAAGGTTTGATATTCAAAAGCTACGTTTAGACTATCTGATTCGTTTAAAAAGTTATCGAGCAGAGGGCCGTCCAATTGTCTACTTAGATAAAACATATATTCATGCCTCCCACACACACACCAGAAAGCTTGGAGTGATAATTCAAATGAGGGATTAAAGAAACCAATTAATAAAGGTGACAGACTAATTATTGTCCATGCAGGACGTGAAATGGGCTTTATTCCGAATGCCCGGTTAATTTTCAAATCTGGAACCAAAAGTGGAGACTACCACGATGAAATGAATTTTAATAATTTTTCTAAATGGTTGAAAGAAAAGCTGTTTCCGAACCTCCCTCCAAGAAGCGTCATTATTGTTGATAATGCTCCTTACCATAATGTCCAGGTAAATAAAGCACCAACGTCAACTTCTAAAAAAGCTGACATGCAGGATTGGTTAAGGAATCATAATATTGCTTACGAAGAGGATATGCTCAAAACGCAATTATACAGTTTAGTGCTATTGCATAAGTCACGATTTAAGAGGTATGCAATTGAAGAAATGATAAATGAACATGGTTTTAGTTGTTTGCGTTTGCCACCGTATCATCCCGATCTTAACCCGATCGAATTAGTGTGGGCATCATTGAAACAATATGTAGCTAGTAACAACACTACATTTAAGAGGCAAGACGTACAACTGTTGTGTGAAGACTTTTTTGATACGTTTTCTAAAGAGGAGTGGCAATCTCGTTGTAATAATGCTAAAATGTGGGAATCTAAATTTTATGACAGAGAAGTTACTTTGGATGAGGCAACTGATAGATTTATAATTAACTTAAACAGTGACAGTGAGGTGAGACTGATTTTGAATCTGATATGGAAACTGAAGAAAGTTTTTCGGAAGACCATTAAAATTATATCTGTACCTAAAATCAAAAAAGTATTATCTATTTTTACAACGAAGATGGACAAGAATCAAATTTTATTTTTTTATTATTAGATAGCTATTTTTGTTTCTGAGTTGTGTTCATTTACAGGCTCAATTTTTTTCCGTTTCTCCTTTTTGATTTTATATGAGGTTTCAAGTTGTTTTTGACTTATTTCGACGTAAATCACAACAACACACTTTTTTTAATAAAGCAAACAAGTGTTAAGAGGTATATGTACGTGTAAACTACAATTACAAAAAATTGATATGAAACCCATGAAACCACCAACAAAAATGTAAAGCTAGCTTCCGTACTAGAACATGGTGTCATTCGTCGAGATAATTTATCGTTTTGTTTAATAGATCAAGAAATGTAAATATTCCACTGTTATTTTTTATAAAATTATAAGAGAAATAAATTTTTTTCTAAATAGTATAGTTTATTATTTTGTAGAAAAACAAAATTTCGAAAATTTTAGTAATGTTTCAGAAACAACCGTTATTAATAATAGGTACCATTTTCCTTAATAAGGTAGAAATAAAATATAAACTATTTCCACGATTTACAAAGGCCTACAAAAAAATTATAGGTATTTTCCGCTATCCTATAAAATTTATATTTTCTGACTCAATTTCAAAAGGTTGAAGAAATTCCAAAACACCTTTTATGGCATAATAATTATTTTCAATTCTACATACTATCTTTAGCTGCTTTTAAAAACGTTCTAAGAAAGTCCAATTAGACCAATTTAATCCCTAAACTATTCCATACTTTTAAAATTTAATTACCTAAAAATATTAAAAACTATTTAAAATAACTTGTTTAGCAGACTGTACAATAGCTATCTTAGTCACACGTAGCGCGTTCTCTGTCTGGGCGTCGAACACCTCTAGAAATTTGATGAACTGTAGTAGATATACATTGACACCTACAACTGAACTTACCTTACTCAAAACATCTGTTTCGATCATGACCTAAGAATGTAAGCCTGTAAGGCTAGTTTTGCATTTTTATAATTTTTGGATTCTCCATGTAATTGCTAATTTCAAAAAAAAAAAATCGAATTTTGTAAAAAGAAAATATTTGATCTACTTATTGTGTTGGCGTATATCTATTTAAGGTCTATCTATTATCTAAACTATTATTTTGTCCACCCGGTATAATGATTTAATTTTATTATTAAATAGTTCTCAAAATATTAAGATGAGAGTTGTTATTCTTTATGTTCAACCATTTTGTTGTTACATGCCCGTTAAGTTAAATTAAAAATGGTACATTTTTAGTACCATTACTGTTAACAATTTGTTAACATTTCCCAAGACCATATGTTACATTTTCTGATGATATATTTTTAGCCAAAACTAGAAACCTATATTATATGGTTGTATTAAGAGCCAAAGGCAGTGTATAAATAATAAACGAGATATTACTTTCGGAAAAACGTGAACTACTCGTCGTGAAAAATATTTTAACAATTATGATACTTCTAGCTTGAAATATATCGAATATTCTTGGTAACGAAAAATGGAGGCCGTAAGAGGCCTAAATAGGACAGAGATGGACTTAAGGTATTAGAGCAAGACCAGACTATTCGAAATTGGCTCGCATGACAGTATCATTGATAAATAAAGAGGTTAGAATCTAAAATATTAATTGTTTACTTTTTTCTGGCTATTTAAATACTCACAAAAACTATAAACTTTGGCATACTGATGATTGAGGAAAATTATAAATTAACTTAGTATATAATTTTTAAGTAAATATCATCAATATGATCTTCCAGTTTCTGGATGTTTCGTTCCAAAAATAAAAATAACGTCTGCGAATATGATTTGTTTTATAAATAATTAAAAAACTTATTATAATTATTACCTACCATTACACTTTAGGTTTATATATACACATACCACACTTTTATAAATTTATACAAAATGGCCAACAAACTAGGACTACATCAGCGTTATAACTGACTAAATCCAGAAAGAGCTCTCGGGATGGAAGATTTTACATGGGAAATTCAATCGTTCTAGCATTAATTTAATTAAAAAAGTAATTGGTTTAGAAATTTATTTTATAACTGTGAACATCTATATATTATCCAGAAGTAGTTAAGTTATTCTTTAGACGTTAATAATTATTAAACAGATTATTACAATCACTAAAATTATCACACTAATTTTAAAAACATTATACTGATCATCTGCAAAATTAATAACTGTACGCTCATTTTACATCATCATAGTAATAATATTAATACCAGTAAAGTAATTCTAGTAATCCTCAGTTTTACTAAATAGATCAAATACCTAATTAAAATCGATCTCGGTGGGTATTTATTATTTTCAGTGTAGTCATAATTTTGATACGTTTTCTTTTAGCACATAAAACTCTGTCAATTTAAGTAAAATCCCATGAGTCATTTTAAATTTATAATGGAGAAAGGATTTGAAAATTGTAACTTCTAGCGCCCAATCTGAGCAACTTTGTACTGAGATACGTTTACTTAAATTGGCTTATTTTTGTCTTAGGAATTGTGATATATATTTGCTTATACTTTTTACCTAAATTTACAATCATTACTATCAACTTTCTATTTATTTTAAGATTTTTGTATTACAGGCCTGAAGATGGCACATTGAGGCCAAAACTAGTTGCACCTATATTTATGTAATAACAATAATCTTATGTGGTATTGCTTTTAAAATTTTATTCTATAATCGATTATTTTATTTTTTGTTACAGGTTAAAGTCGTGTGTGAAACCAGAGATTATAGTCACACAATAGAACTGAGGGAATTGCTTTATTCCAAATACAAGAAAGTGCAATTTGACAACATTCCCATGAACAATTTTGTTTCTTCTTCAACTGGTGAATTTGATTAAACAATTTTGATTTTCTTTATGATGAAAATCCTTTTTAAAAACTGATCAAATATAAAAAAATAAAACATTGCTAGAAGATGAACAAAGAAAAAAAATGTTGATCCCCACTTGATATTATTCACCTATACTTTTATTTTTTATATTTATATTTTTGACTGCTTCATAATTATATTCTGATTGTAATTTAAATTGTAATATACATTTTTTAATTTTTAAATATTTGTCATTTATTTATGTATCTATAATTGTCAGTAACAAAAGTTTCTTGTTTTGCAAACAATAAGAATACCAAGAGACGACAGTCAAAGCGAGCGAATAAATCTAAAGGAGTTAACACTACCAGGGGCTGGATTCTCGAGTTCATTGGAAAATTTTCCCATGGGAAAAGATTCCACTACATATATTCCCATGGTAATAGGTTATGCAATTCTCGAACTTGTCGGAATAGACATTCCCATGGAAATAGTAGTTTCACGTATGTCTGATATTAAGTCCACGAATATTTCGAAACAACCAATAACATTAAAGATATTTTAAAATTTACTGTTGGCATTATCGGTATTTGTTGTGGTTTATGGGTAACCTCAACCTGTTACCTGCCGAGCCCCCGCTCCAGAGCAGGTGCCGTGCCGAGCAATCGCTAGCATGACCGAGGAACAAGGGAAAATATTCTATTGTATAATTAAAAGTTATTGAATTATTAGCTTTTCTTATTACATGTTGAAAAAAGAAAAAGTAGCTTTTGTACGGAAGAGCAACGAAAGTTTCGAGAAACTAAGAAATTCCTTCGTTAACGGAAATAATAAAATTTTCGAAAGGGTTGCTTCATTATTCAATTTGTATTATTTACTAGTCCCTCAGCAGCTCCCACAATTGCTAACTGATTTAATAAAATCGGTTCGTACAGTTTCTTAGTGAAAGAAAAGTAAAAATAATATACCTACATAAATAAAATAATATCAATCAACTTAAATAATAAGTACAAACAAGTAAAAATCTATAAATACGCCAAAAAATGTTTTAACTACAATTTCACCAAAAATCCAAGATATCCGAAAATCTTTGGTTATGTGTTAGTCCTTCGTCAAATTTTCGACTTTAATGCGCAAACTCTAGTACAATTCCCATTGGAAAACACAATTTCCAATGCTCGTAAGCAGGGGAATATTTTCCCATACTTCTCATTGGAAAATATTCCACCGCTTTTGTTGAGAATACGAAAACTGAATTCCCATGGGAAAATTTTATTTTCCCATGGGAATAAAACTCGAGAATTGAGTCCCAGAGATAACCCAGCGAGACGTGTAACTCAATGTATTTTTTTTGTTCGGCAAAAGTTGTTTGGACGATTGTAATGGCAACCAGTATATGATGGCGCCACTAGTCAATTTTCTTATTTTCTTGTTGCTGTGTGAATCCAGTCATAAATAGCGGGAAAATTTAAAAATGCTGTAGGACGGGAAATTCAAACATGGATTTAGAAATAAAAGTTTTTCTATACAAATTTACAGGAGGAACAAAAAGCTTCCAATAACATCAAATGTTTTATCATACAAATAATTAATTTTAATGAAGGAAGTTTTTATCATAGTTTAATATACGTAGTGAACATAGTTTTTAATACTCTTGTAAATTTAGATAAAAAAAAAAACTTGAAAATTATAGTGAATATTAATAAACTTGGAAAAACAAGTATTAGAAATTAAAAATTAAAAAAAACCGACTTCAAAAACGTGCAGATGCCATATGGGACCACCCGTGAGGTACCCCCTTACTAACAGAAAAAAAAGAATCATATAAATCGGACAAGGTGGTAAAGCATTATCGCTAAATATACATAAAAAATGAAGAGTGAGGATTTTCTCATGGACCCAATTATTAGATCTTAACTAAATTGATATGGGACCACCTCTGAAGTACCCCCTTTCTAACAAAAAAAGAATCATTGAAATCGGACACCGTGTTAAATAATAATCGCTGAACATACATAAAAAAAAAATATCGCGACGAATTGATAACCTCCTCCTTTTTTGAAGTCGGTTAATAATACAACAAACTCTTTTTTATAAATTGTATTTTTCTAAAGTACAGGAAAACAAACTACAAGTGCTACGTTTAGAAAGTACCTCATCTTGCTCTTTTTACTCGATGCCGTTCTACGGATCTGTCTGTGGTCTTTCAACACAGAGTAATGAGGTCCATATTAAATTCCAGAGCTTTAGGAGTAAATATTCATTTTGACAAATTACAAAGAAATGAAGTCACAGTTGTTATTTAATTGAAAAGTATTACAAAACCAAGAAAAATAGAAAAAAGATATTATACAGGGTGGTCCACCGGTAACGCCTCGATCTGTATATCCAAAACTAAACTTTTTAAAAAAAAACGGTTTTTACGGTGAGATGTATATCAGAAAAGGCAACAATTTGAAAATAATTTCAATAATACAGGGTGCTCCAGGAAATTGGAATATTTCAAAGTTAGGTTTTTTTAATCGGGACAGAATTAGTGTAACTTTGTTAAGGGGTTGTTATACCTAGAGTCTATCATTTTTGATATATTTGAGGATTTTCAAAATTTTAGGGTGTTTAAAAACTGCAAATATATCCTACATTTCTTAATAATTTCAAAATGATTTTTTTAAGGTACATTAAGCGTCTTCTCGGCTGTAACCTCAAATACTTACTGATCAAAAATATCGTATAGGGTGTTTACGAAATAGATATTTATTTTACGTAGATTTAAACACCAAAAACTTCATTATTTTAAATAGAACTCCCAGTATATTTTAACATTATTCGAAATATCTTTCGAAACCTTTTCAAACAATATACACAGGTATTCCCTATACCTATATGTATGTTGTTGTTTTAGAGAATAGTCTAGTTCTTATAATTTATGTAAATAATTCATTAAATTTAGTTAATCAAGGTGTCTGAGCATTGATTGTCAATTTATGTCATTTTAATTTAAATTGTTTCCAATAGGTATTATTTTGTGGTAGGAGAAAATAGAGACTTTTTCGATTTTGTCTTATTTACAGACGAATCCACTTTCCATAACAATGGCTTAGTAAATCGCAATAATTTCCATTACTATGATACAAAAAAAACGGCACATATTTAGAACTATTGACCGACAAAACAGATAGAGCATAAATGTTTATGGGGGGGATTGTTGGAGAGAAAGTTTTTTGATGTTCCTTCGTTCAGATTTTTGGCTGCTTCTCGTAGATATACCATTGAACGTATGGCAACAAATGTGGCTACAATTAGATGGTGCTCCTTCTCGTTTTGTGCGGGACGTGAGAAATTACTTAGACCGGAAATTTCCTAATAAATGGATAGGAAGAGGAGGCCCATGCCATTGGCCACCTAGATCACCCTGTTTAACACCCCCAGACTTTTTTTTATGGAGTTACATAAAAAGTCTTGTGTACAATACCCCAGCAACCACGCCAGAAGATATGAAGGAACGAATTAAGAATGCATTTGCAACTATTACGCCGGATATGCTAAAAAGAGTAAGAAATTCGTTTGAACGAAGGATCACAATGTGTATTCAAGAAGATGGTCATCATTTTGAACATCTATTAAATTAATTTATTATCTTGTATTATTTTGTAATTCGTGTTTCAAAAAAAACAATGTAACAATGTTAGTAAAACTATCACAGATAGGTATAGGGAATACCTACATCGTTTGAAAGGGTTTCGAAAGATACTTCAAATAACGTTAAAATTTTGAAAATCCTCAATATATCAAAAATGATAGACTCTAGATATAACAACCCCTTAACAAAGTTACACTAATTTTCTTTATATATTTCAAAAATTCAATAAAATATAGGGTGTCCCGATTAAAAAACCTAACTTTGATATATTCCAATTTCCTGGAGCACCCTGTATTATTGAAATTATTTTTAAATTGTTGCCTTTTCTAATATACATCTCACCGTAATTAGAAATATAAGAACTATGACCACAATCAGCTAAATCATCTAAATCATCTGAATCATCTGAATCATCTGAATCATCTGAATCATCTGAATTATCTGAATTATCTGAATTATCTGAATCATCTGAATCAGCTGAATCATCTGAATCATCTAAATCATCTAAATCATCTAAATCATCTAAATCATCTAAATCATCTAAATCATCTAAATCATCTAAATCATCTAAATCATCTAAATCATCTAAATCATCTAAATCATCTAAATCATCTAAATCATCTAAATCATCTAAATCATCTGAATCATCTGAATCATCTGAATCATCTGAATCATCTGAATCATCTGAATCATCTGAATCATCTGAATCATCTGAATCATCTGAATCATCTGAATCATCTGAATCATCTGAATCATCTGAATCATCTGAATCATCTGAATCATCTGAATCATCTGAATCATCTGAATCATCTGAATAATCTGAATCATCTGAATCATCTGAACCATCAGAATCATCTGAATCATCTGAATCATCTGAATCATCTGAATCATCTGAATCATCTGAATCATCTGAATCATCTGAATCACCTGAATCATCTGAATCATCTGAATCATCTGAATCATCTGAATCATCTGAATCATCTGAATCATCTGACTCATCTGAATCATCTGAATCATCTGAATCATCTGAATCATCTGAATCATCTGAATCATCTGAATCATCTGAATCATCTGAATCATCTGAATCATCTGAATCATCTGAATCATTTGAATCATCTGAATCATCTGAATCATCTGAATCTTCTGAATCTTCTGAATCATCTGAATCATCTGAATCATCTGAATCATCTGAATCATCTGAATCATCTGAATCATCTGAATCATCTGAATCATCTGAATCATCTGAATCATCTGAATCATCTGAATCATCTGAATCATCTGAATCATCTGAATCATCTGAATCATCTGACTCATCTGAATCATCTGAATCATCTGAATCATCTGAATCATCTGAATCATCTGAATCATCTGAATCATCTGAATCATCTGAATCATCTGAATCATCTGAATCATCTGAATCATCTGAATCATCTAAATCATCTGAATCATCTGAATCATCTGAAACATCTGAATCATCTGAATCATCTGAATCATCTGAATCATCTGAATCATCTGAATCATCTGAATCATCTGAATCATCTGAATCATCTGAATCATCTGAATCATCTGAATCATCTGAATCATCTGAATCATTTGGTATGACATGACAATTTAAGGTTTCTTTTTGATTTGATTTTTGGTGTATTTGGCAAGTTTCACATTTTGAAACAAAGTCTTCAATGTCTTTTGATATGTTGGGCCAGTAAAAAACTTGTCGGGCTCTGGACTTGGATTTTTGAATACCGAAATGTAGCTCATGAATTAGGGAAAGCATTTGAAGTCTTAAAGACTTTGGAACTATAATTTTTGTGTCTAAGAATAAGAGATAATTAGATAAATAAATGTTTTCACTTAATTTTGGTATGACATGACAATTTAAGGTTTCTTTTTGATTTGATTTTTGGTGTATTTGGCAAGTTTTACATTTTGAAACAAAGTCTTCAATGTCTTTTGATATGTTGGGCCAGTAAAAAACTTGTCGGGCTCTGGACTTCGATTTTTGAATACCGAAATGTAGCTCATGAATTAGGGAAAGCATTTGAAGTCTTAAAGACTTTGGATCTATAATTTTTGTGTCTAAGAATAAGAGATCATTAGATAAATAAATGTTTTCACTTAATTTTGGTATGACATGACAATTTAAGGTTTCTTTTCGATTTGATTTTTGGTGTATTTGGCAAGTTTCACATTTTGAAACAAAGTCTTCAATGTCTTTTGATATGTTGGGCCAGTAAAAAACTTGTCGGGCTATGGACTTGGATTTTTGAATACCGAAATGTAGCTCATGAATTAGGGAAAGCATTTGAAGTCTTAAAGACTTTGGAACTATAATTTTTGTGTCTAAGAATAAGAGATCATTAGATAAATAAATGTTTTCACTTAGTTTTGGTATGACATGACAATTTAAGGTTTCTTTTCGATTTGATTTTTGGTGTATTTGGCAAGTTTCACATTTTGAAACAAAGTCTTCAATGTCTTTTGATATGTTGGGCCAGTAAAAAACTTGTCGGGCTCTGGACTTGGATTTTTGAATACCGAAATGTAGCTCATGAATTAGGGAAAGCATTTGAAGTCTTAAAGACTTTGGAACTATAATTTTTGTGTCTAAGAATAAGAGATCATTAGATAAATAAATGTTTTCACTTAATTTTGGTATGACATGACAATTTAAGGTTTCTTTTTGATTTGATTTTTGGTGTATTTGGCAAGTTTCACATTTTGAAACAAAGTCTTCAATGTCTTTTGATATGTTGGGCCAGTAAAAAACTTGTCGGGCTCTGGACTTGGATTTTTGAATACCGAAATGTAGCTCATGAATTAGGGAAAGCATTTGAAGTCTTAAAGACTTTGGAACTATAATTTTTGTGTCTAAGAATAAGAGATCATTAGATAAATAAATGTTTTCACTTAATTTAAAATAATGTTTCAAATCACCCTTGATTTTGTTTTTAGGCCATGATGTTAGACAGAAATGTTTAACCTGTGATAAAACATCATCATTATTTATAGCTTTTTTAAACAAGGTTTTTTTTTTCATCAGACATCGGAATATTGTTATAAAGGGTATGTATAATATACTCCATTTCGGGGTCATCATTAACTTCTGTTTTTATGTATGAACGTGATAAAATATCAGCAACTAGCATATCTTTTCCAGGTAAGTAAATAATATTAATTTCGTATTTTAATAATTTTAACATCATTCTTTGCAATCTATTACTAATCTTGTCCAAATCTCTAGCAAAAATAGGAATTAAAGGCTTATGATCACTTTGAACTGTTACGGGATGTCCATAGACAAAGTAGTGAAATTTTTCGAATGCAAAACAAATGGCTAATAATTCCTTCTCAATTTGAGCATAACGTTTTTCAGATTTTGTTAATGTTCTAGATGCAAATGACACTGGGTATCCTGCCTGTAATAAAACACAGCCTAAACCTTCACTTGAGGCATCGCACTGTATTGTCAATTCTAACTTAGGAATAAATATTTTTAAAGTAGGTGAATTTGTTATAACATGTTTTAAGTTAGTTAACTCATTATTATGATCCTCTGTCCATTCAAATTTTACTTCTTTTCTCGTTAAGTTTCTTAAATTAGCTGTCAAAGCTGAAAGATTTGATAAAAATTTTGAAAAAAATTTAGCAAGACCTAGAATTCTCAAAATTTCAGATTTGTTTATAGGTGTTTCTATAGCATTTATTGCTTCTATATTGTCTTTATCAGGTTTAACTTTATTGATTGAAATTAGATATCCCATAAATTTAACTTGAGGAAGCTTATATTAAAATTTGTTATAATTAAATTTAACTTTAGTTTCTCTAGCTTTTTCAAAAACATTACCTAGCGCTTTATCATGTTCTAACACAGTATCAGTAGCAATTATAATATCATCAAAGTAGACACTGATTTCACCAAATATTTCATAATTTTTCTTTTGGAATAACTCGGGAGCACTTGATATTCCAAAAGGTAATCTATTAAATTTGTATCGTCCAAATGGTGTATTAAAGACGCAAAGGTCAGAGCTTTTTTATTTAAGGATAACTGCCAAAATCCATCCTTCATGTCTATACAGTAAATATACTTTTGCCTGATAGCTTACCTATTATGTATGTACTAGTAGGAATCTGAAAGTGTTCTCTTTTATTGTATTTATTTAGCGGTTTTGGTTATATGCAAAGTCGTAAGGACTTATTTGGTTTTTCTGCAATCATAAGACTATTAACCTAACTGGATAATTGACCTTTTCAATAATGTTTTTTTCTGCTAATGAATCTAGAGTTTTCTTTAAGGTATCGTGTAATGAAAAAGGAATTTTTCTTGGACACTAAACCACTGGTGTTGCATTTTCCTGTAGTTCTATATTACATAAACCTGGAATGTTACCTAAACCATGAAAAACGTCTTTATTTTGCAAGTAGACTTTATTTTTCGTTTTTGGAATTTGCAAACAGTTTACACGTTTTATTAAGGACAACTTTAAACAGTCATCTAGACCCAGCAACGGTTCAGAATTAAAATCTACAACAAATTTTACAGGTACTGAACGATTTTTAAAATTACATATACTATATGTGGTGGGGGATAGACGAACATGATCGAACAACATAATCCGTTTATGATGAGAAAAATACCTTATTGTTCATAACCACATTTATAACATTAGCAAGAGTGCGTTTAGAAACCTCGGACGACGCGTTGACCACATACATTAGAATAGGGTTCAGACGTGCCGTGCGAGGTTTCGCACTCCTGTTGTCAGTTCTAATCTATACGCCACATGTCGACAACGACAAAAAACCAGCAACATCAGCGACCTCTTACACTGGTTGTAGTTTTATTGAAGAGAGATAAATATATGCTCAGATCAATGTAATAGAGAAAGAAACTCATATATTTAATTCAAATGGACTAACGAACAAAGTTACACGTCTCTGTTGTCTCTGGCACTACACTTCAATCTCATACGCGTTTACTAAGTATTTAAGTAGTATGTTGGATAATTCAAATACACCTCGAATTCGGAAAGTCGTGAGTTCGAGCACCATGCACGGCCGCATGGCTCTGCTATGAGTTTTTCAGAGATTTTCTCATAGCAATATCGCTGTTTCTGTAAAACAATGACGTAAGTCCAAATTATGACATTTTTACTTTAAAAAGTGATTCATGTATCCAAATTTGATAGTAAAAATATTCTAATATTTGTTTTTCGTCTCTCCTGAAAAATTGATAATTTTGCACACAAAATCCCTAATGGTATGCAGAAACATTGCAGGTAAACGATGGGGATGTAACCCAAACATACTGCGATGAATAGAATAGACAATAAATTGAAAAATTGCAACATCGCTCCCTATGCAAATGAATGTAAAATGGCTTAGCCCAATTTGACCATGTTTCTGGGTGAGGGGCAAGGTGGTGTGCGGGGAAAGGTTGCAAGTAAATAAATTATTCTATAAATGCTATTTTCTGTTTGAAACACAACACAAGCATGTTTGTTTTGAAAGTTTGACGTTTATGGTTTGACGTGTCATTTCAATTTAATGGACTTTAATAATTTAAAAGATGCAATATACTTATATTATTTATATATATTATTGTAGATCCAGGTATGTTTTCAGTTTTTATTTTATTTTTATTTTCTTTATTTGGCTGGTTTGCTAATATCACAATATTCAAATTTAGTAAAAAATAATGTAATAATATAACAATTATTTTAAAAACATTCTAAATAGGAAATGTAATTTAACTGCAATTGTTTTGATAACAGTATTTGCATATGGTCTGTGAATTTCATCTGTTTCCGAATAATTACCCTTAAATATTTGAATTTTTCTACTAAATGTATAGATTTTCTTCCAATTTCCTATATTGTTTGTCTACAAACTGCATATAGTTATTATTTATCAGCTTATATTTTGTTTTAGGTATTTGTGTTGATTTTTAACAAATGATTGCAACATCATTTATAAACATTTTGCATAGTTTCATTGACAATTAACTCTTACTAAGTTATCTGAATCCTTACAACTTACAGGAAACATAGATAAGGACATCATAGGCAAACAGGTAAATGTCATATTGATTGTTGCGACATCAACAATCATTAATATAAATTAAAAATAACAGGAGACCTAATTTTCTTCCTTTGATGTGGTTAATTTCTTCTGATCAGGACAGCGATTCTTTTGTGCGAACTCGACACATTACATACAGAATAGAGAGAGACATTATATTAAAATCGCTGTCTGTCCAACAAAGATAGGAGTCTCGATAGGAGACGTACTGAAAGATGAGATTCCCACTACATATGTTATTTAATTTTATTCTCTCTGACCTGATACTTAGATACATGCTACTCCAATGCATGCTTTATAGCATAGATATAAAAAACCACCTTTATACCAATACTTTTTAATTTTTTCATCGAATGGTTTTGATCAACAGAATCAAATGCATTTTAAAGAAATACAATTAATTTTTAATTGTACATATGGCGGGTTGTACAATAGGCAGTTAAAATGTAGACTTACTGTTGGGGTTGAACCCTTTAATAATGTGTTAGGCGTCGCTCGTCCTTAAGGAGGTCCTTTCGCCACCAATGTTAAATAAAAAATATTAGATTATGACTAAAATTAATTTTTTTCTAATAGTAGATGTCCTTACTTATCTAATAGTGAACTTTTAACTATACCTTACCGTGCAAATTTTTGAGAATTTTTTTTTAAATATGTGTGTTTGTACAGTGTCTTATGAGAAAGTAAGACTTCAACAACAATTTTCGAATTATAATTAATTTTACTATTATTTATTGATTGATTAGATGCAGTATTGTTCTATATCTGGTACGGTACGGATCGTTTTTGCGGGTATAGTGCGATAAATAAAAGTGCGAACTTTTTGTTTCTCTTGATAATTGATAAGTGATAGGTATAAGTATTAAATTAAATTTTATTCTGAACAGAACAACATTTCGGTAAGTTTATTCTGTTATTATGATTAGTGAAGAGGGCGACCCTTCGGGGCCGCCCACAAGTACTACTACCACTCTCGTAGAAGAAGAAAAAATTATCACAAACGCAAAATATTTATGATTTTACCAATAGATACTAATCTACGAATTCAGGCCCTTATTTGGTTTATATGGAACACATTGATAATAATTTGGGAAGACTTTTTCCTATGAAAGTGAGGTATTTTTTGCAAGAATGTCCCTCTTTTAAGAATGATATATTAAATATTAAATCTATAGGCTTAAAACGCGTAAAGGTGGAATTTAAATCATTTGATATTGCTAACTCATTAGTTGACCATGAGATTAGGAAAAAAAAATTTAGTTGCCTTTATTCCAAAGTTTTACACACAGAAAAAGGGTATTATCCGGATGGTTGATACCTTTTTCAGTGAAGAGTTTTTGAAAAAATAAATTATTTCTGAAATACCGATAGTTGAAGTCAAACGTATGAAAAGAAGAGCTACGGATCCCGAAACTAAGCAAGTATCTTTTGTCGATAGACAAATGGTAATTGTCACATTTCTGGGCAATAAAATTCCGGATACACTTAAAATTAATTTAGTTAGATTTACGGTCGACCCTTATGTTCATCCCGTAATACAATCACAGACCATACCCTTTAAAGATGGGCCACTCAACAGTGAAAAATTTTACTCATCTTTCAGCGCCATCCGTAGCGGTTGCAAATAGTTGAGTTAAAAAAAAAGAAGATAACTAATAATTGAAAATTTGTTCAAGATTTATTATATAGATGGCGGTAGGGGTCAATGAGCGCGGGTTTTTCAAACTCGGCCTTTCTAATAAACCACTACTAAGTTTTCAAAATTATAATTTTTCGTTCTTTTTTACTTAAAATGATTCAAACATTTTATTCTTCACTCAACATACTTAGATGGATATAATCCATTGGGTTATGTTCTGTGATAGATAAAATTTGAAATATTTTAAGTTAAAAAGAAAACGAAAAATTATAATTTTGGATTTATGGAACAAAAAATACATCTTATTATGAAGTAAAACACGATTATAACCATATATTTTTTATTATTAGAATTAAAATTGCACGAATTCTTATTACAGTACACAATAATAAAGAAATATGAATATAAAACTATTGCGAAGTTCACCCATGGTTGTATCCAGTAGAAGTTGTAACGAAAGTTCCTGGGGAAAGTTGGCTCTGGCTGCTGTTGGGTGTACTTGTCACTTCCTATTGCAGTGTTTGCTGATTCGTTTTCATGTAAAAAATGAAGAAGAGTATCTGTTAAAAAATATAAAGTTCAATTTTATTATTTTTGTTTTGAGTCAATTCAGCTGAGCTATTAATTTATTAGTTAGTGAGAATGAATCGGCATTTCTTAAAAATATATCGTAGAAGATTTTTCAATAAAATGAAGCAATTTGAATTTAGTAAGAATGCAACTTTTATTAATTGGAATCAATAAATTGTGAAGATACCTAGGTGAGGTAGGTCACAGTATATGGAGCAAAAAATAATAAGAGTCGCACAATATAAAATATACAATTATTGGTATGTTTGAAAAGTACCTCATTTTGAATTCGGAAAAAAAATTGTATATAGGTATCTACTATAAAGTATCCATTACATATTGTATAATTCTAAAAAAATATTAATAACACTATTTATTTCAATCTTCTTAATATTCACATATTTTATCTAGTTACTGAAATTGTATAGAAAATGATAAAAGTTAGGTTAAGATTTTTAATTTTTCCTAGAAAACATTAGGTTACCCGCATTATTTTGGAAATTTATTTCACAAATTGGGTACTTTTAAGTAATAATATATGCTCTTAAAATTTGGCCAAGTATTTAAGAATAAAATACAAAAAGAAGTTTTTACTTACAAAGAAATAAAATTGTAAATGTATTCCTTACCTGCGACTAACTTTATCCTGACAATCTGGATCAGCACAAGGACGAATTCGCACCATAATTATATATGTTTAAAGCTTTAAAAATTATCTTCGAAAAACTAACCTAATAAAACATTACCATTATTGCCATTTTAATAGCGTTTTTTTAGCTGTTGAAAGTTTTAAATAACAACTTGCGTACACTTGCGTTACTCTGAACCTGCTCTGAATACACTCTGAATCTGCTCGACGAATGCAACGAGCAAACTTTGTGTAAGTAGCGCCATCTATGGGTGGTGCACAGTACTACAACACGAGTAAGCATTTCCCTATTAAAGATCCCCTAGCCTGAATACAATGCTTCAAGTGTTTGCGCTATGGCCACACCTCTGTTCAATGCAGAGGAAAACCGCGATGTAAAACGTGTGGAAACGAACATAATAATGATGAAGAATGCGAAAAATTTTGTATTCACTGTAATAGTACTGAACATCCGTCAGTATCTAAAGAATGTTCCATCTATATTAAACAACAAAATATTAAAAAAACTATGGCCTTTGAAAATATTTCCTTTAAAGAAGCAGAATTTGTTGTAAAAAATCCATCATACGCAAAAATTTCTACTAATAATAGGTTCGATGTACTAAAAAATTTAGAAAATTTTCCTGAACTTGCTCCACCCTCTCAAAGTAATTCTCAAAGCTCATTTTTATTTAAAAAATACCCAAAGCTAGTCCTATTTATCAAAAAAATCTGATGTGGCCAACACATGACTTTCCTATCTAGTTATTACAGGCTTTTTCCGTTTATTGTGTACAACCTATTGCAGCATCTCTATAAATGTTTAGAGGATAAACTAAATATATACATTGTCCACATACATCTACCGCGAAACATTTTTCTATAGATATTCATTGAAAATGAAAATACTGAAAAATTTAAATTTAGCACTTTTCCTACAATTTTTCCATTACGGTCCATTTAAAAAAAATCATGTATGAACAAATATTATAGAGATCGATATCGCAAACAACTTTTATTTCAACAATTTTCATAAAAATCAGAATTTTGCACATTTTGTCAAATTTCTCGAATACGGACCATTTCAGGAAATTTTTACATTAGGCAAAAATTATAGATAATAATATTAGAAGTAACTTTTATTTGAACAATTTTCTTCTCCAAACATAAATAACAGATATATTCCATAAAATATATAAACGGCCTCCCATAAAGTACCCCCCAGATGTTCCGACTTTATCCAAAATCTAATCATTTCACGTCAGGCCGAAATAAAACTTAAGTTTAAAATTTATTGATTTTTTCTTTATCCGTTTTTGAGTTTTCTTCAAATTTCGAAATTTACACATTTTCTCAAATATCTCGAATACGGTCCATTTTAGAGAAATTATCTATGGGACAAAAATTATAGAGAATTATATTACACACAACTTTTGTTTGAACAATTTTTATAAAAAAAAATATTTTTTTACATTTTGTCAAATTTCTCGAATACGGACCATTTTAGGAAAATTTTGTAAATAACAAAAATTATAGATAATAATATAAGAAGTAACTTTTATTTAAAAAATTTTCTTCTCCAAACGTAAATAACAGATATATTCCATAAAATATAAAAATGACCACCCATAAAGTACCCCCCCAGATGTTCCGACTCTGCCCAAAATCTAATCAGCTCATTAGACGCTGGAATAAAGCTTAAGTTTGAAATTTGGTGTTTTTCTGTGTATCGGTTCATGAGTTATGCGTTATACAGACACACACACACACACACACACACACACACACACACACACACACACACACACACACACACACACACACACACACACACACACACACACACACACACACACACACACACAGACACACACACAGACAGACAGACAGACAGACAGACATCATCGCGAAAATAGTCAAAACGGATTCAGGGGACCTTAAAACGTAAAAATCCGTCGAAAACTCGAGGTCGAAAAAAATCATGATTCCTATACTTTCCTTATATCTGTATACAGATAGGAAAGTAAAAATGAGTCACAAATTAGGAAAAAAAAAACATATTACTCCACCTACTTCCCCGTCAACGTCTAGCAGGCCTTCAGTACTGCCTCCGGCGTCTCAAACCCCAAAACGTCGCCCACCCCTCTCATATTCCCCTTGTGTTAAGGATATTATAGTACATCAAAATCAAATAATCTCTCAAATGTCTTCATTTATTTTTAAAATTTTAAAAGAACCAAATACAATTGATGAAAATAAAATCAAAGAACAACTTGTTACAATTTTAACTTCTAAAGAAGATGTAGGTATGGAATGTATATCAATCAGTGATGAAGAATATTATTAAAATTATTCAATGGAATGTGCGATCCCTTTCAGCTAGGAAAGGAAACTTGCAAAATTATTTTAGTAACAATAAAATAGATATACTTATTTTATCCGAAATAAAGTAATTTTTCTTTAAAAGGTTTTAATTTTGTAAAAAAACTAAGAGATGATGGATATGGCGGAGTAGGAATTTTTATAGCCACAGGCTTAAATTATAAAATAATAAGTATTAATAATACACTACTAAATTCAGATATCGAAACATGTGCCATAGAATTAGATAATGCAGGTATTACCCTTGTATCGATATATAAATGACCTGACACTAATGCTTCTAGCGAAGACTGGAAGAATCTTTTTAACCAATTTACCCAGTCTAGTATTTTTTGCGGCGATTTCAATGCTCATTTTAGTCTGTGAAGCCCGCACCCTGACACTCAACAGGGTAAAATTTTGGCTGATGTTATAGATGATTTTGACATGGTAGTATTAAATGATGGCAATCCCACAAGAATAACACCCCCAAACCAATTCAAATCTGCAGTTGATATATCTATCACATCACCTTTTATCGCTAATAAAGTTACATGGGAAGTTTTGAAAGACACAATGGGTTCCGACCACTTTCCTATTTTAATAGAATTACAAACAAACTTAGCACCTAATCGATTTATTAACCCCTCATCCAAATGGAATGATACAAAGGCCGACTGGAAAATATATCAGTCACAAATTGAAACTCGATTTCATTTATTAAATACAAGTACTGTATCCAACAATGATAAAATATCTCTTTTCTTTGATATTATTTCGGAATCAGTGAATAACTCAATGCCCATTAAAAAACCATTTCAACCGAAAAACTTTAACCCTTATTGGTGGGATGACGATTGTAATATTTTAGTAGCTAAACGTAAAGACGCTTTAAAAAACTATAAATCTCAAGCAAATTTAAAAAATTACTTAGCATATAAAAATATAGCAGCTCACACGACAAGAACTTTTAAACAAAAACAAAAAAGTAGTTGGATACAATATTTGGCAAAATTAAACAAAAGCACCCCTCTTACTGAAATTTGGAGTAAAGTTAAATGTATAAATAATAAACATTTTCGTCCCAAAAAAACAAACATTCCTAAAAACATTATCAATGAAATGTTAAATAAAATTGCACCTCCCTTTGTACCTACCCCGCCTTTTCCATGCTCTACCAGCCCAAAAATTAATTTCCATTCAAAATCTAATTATTTGGCTAATCCTTTTTCTATTAATTAATTAGAATTAGTTCTTAAAAACTCTAGAAGTACAGCCCCAGGCATTGACAGCCTTACGTACAAAATGTTACGGGTAAATTATTCTTATTAGATATTTATAATAACTGGTGGACAAATCAATTATGGGCATTTCAGATAAAATAAAGGAAAGCATAATTTGTCTAATATTGAAACCTGGTAAAAAACCTGATTCATGCTCTTCTTTTAGGCCAATATCACTCATGTCCTGTTTGACTAAGACCTTTGAAAGGATGATAAAATTTAGATTGGAACATTTTGTAGAAAGTAATTCATTGGTACCTAGTTCTCAATTTGGTTTTCGCCGAGGCCAAGGCACAATCGACGCAGTCACACAACTAATATCTGATATTCAATTAAGTTTAACAAAGAATGAATACTTACTTAGTTTATTTATTGACCTTAAGGGGGCCTATGACGTGGTGGATATTGATATTTTATTTTCAAAAATGAACAAAATGGGAATAAATCCAAAAGTATGTGCTAATATTTTAGAACTTTTTAAAAATAGAACAATTTATATCCGCGATCACAATAATGTATTACATGGTCCTAGAACTGTAAACAATGGCCTGCCTCAGGGGTCAATACTCTGTCCATTACTTTTTAACTTATATACTGCAGACTTGCATGGCTTTCTGGATAAAAATATTAAAATCATTCAATACGCTGATGACATTTGCTTTTATGTCTCCCATAGTTCTTACGAGCGTTGTGTAATTGATCTGAAGTATGTGGTATATTGCATTAAAAGTTGGTTAAGTGATTTGGGTTTTAGTCTTGCATCTGAGAAATCGGCGGTTTTGTGCTTTACAAGACACCGGCTTCATCTGGCGGACACAATTAAGTTAGGTCACTTGACATTTCCAATTGTGGAACAGTTCAGATACCTTGGAATAGTTTTAGATAAAAAGTTACTCTGGTCAGAGTACATAAAATATATAAAAGAGAGGTGCGAAAAAGGTATGAACTTACTTCGAACAGTTACCTGTTCTAAATGGGGTGCAGACCCAAATTTATCACTCACTTTTTACAGATCTTATATACGCTCGCTCTTAGACTATGAGTGTACTCTATACGGAACTGCTTCAAATATTAATCTGTTGATACTGGACAGAGTCCAGTATAAAGCGATTAGAATTTGCTTAGGTTTAATGAAATCGTCACCATGCCATGCAATTCTAGCAGAAGCACAAGAACCACCCCTAAAACTAAGAAGACATGATCTAGCTAACAAACAAATCATCAAATATAGATCATATAATACATTACTATCTAACAAAATCTCGAACTTATGCACAGAAAATCTAACCTCCAACTATTGGAAGAAAAAAAACCTCCACCTTTAACAGATGCTTTTATTGATACCCATTATTTTACTCAAACTTGTGTTGCAAACAAATACCCCATATATAATACCAATTTTGAAATAATAATATTCAAACCATCAGTCATATTCCCCGCTTATACTAGTGTACCGGCGCTTAATAATGCAATTTTAAAAGCTACATTGAGCAACCTTACCATTGACTGTGTCATTTATACTGATGGTTCTAAGAGCGCGCATGGAACAGGCTTAGCTTTTATTATTCCCAGCATCAATATAGTATATCGTTTTCGTATTCCAGATTTATGCTCAGGCACTTACTTGGTGTGTACAAAATCTGAGATCGAGAGCTGTAATAGTTACGGATAGCAAATCGGTCCTAGAGGCAATAATTACCTCTCCATTTAAAAACTATAAAAATGATTTAATCTTAAAAATAAAAAAATTACTCTTTCAATTGTACTCAACAAATAAAAAAATAACTTTAGTTTGGACCAAAGCGCATGTCGGTGTAACTGGAAACGAAAGAGCAGATTATGAAGCTAAAGAAGCTGTAAAAAATGGAAATATCTTAAATTACTCTGTGCCTAGTTTTGACTTATTAGCTTTGTGTAAAAAGGGTCTTCGAAAAAGTTGGGAAGAGCACTACAAAAACGCTATCCCGAATTTAAAAAACCATTACTTCCATATACATCCAACATTACCAATGATATTGCCCACATTTCAAACTTCGACTTTACCAGAGATAGCACATCAATAATTTCTAGATTGAAATTAAATCATGGTCGGTTCCCAGCCCACCTCTATAAAATCGGTGTAATTAATTCCCCTTATTGTTCATGTGATAGTGAAAAGATTGCAGATTTGAATCATTTATTTTTTGATTGTGAAAATAATAAACAGTTTACAGAAAAGTTCTTTAAAGATCTTATTAATAACAGTTTCCATTTGCCATTGAATATTACCTCTCTTCTAGCCTCAAACGAAAAATCTTAGATTTAATTTTGAATTTTATTAGGTCTGCCGATATAAAAATTTAAATTGAAAAAAAAAAAAAAAACTAAAATCTAAAACTAGTATGTGGCAAATAGTTTAAAACTAATGCCAACCCACCCCCACACACACACACACACACACATTGATTAGATGGAGTAGAAAAAAACTAAAAATAAGGTTTTTGAAATATTTAGGTTTTGTTTTTTACAATAAAATATATAGGTTACCGTGGAATTTATTGAGAAATTATTATTAAAAAATCACAAACAATTTTCAACTAGGTTACTTGAAAATTTTAAACTTAAGCTTTATTCCAGCGTGTAATGAACTGATTAGATTTTGGGCAGAGTCGGAACATCTGGGGGGGTACTTTATAGGTGGTCATTTTTATATTTTATGAAATATATCTGTTATTTACGTTTGGAGAAGAAAATTATTCAAATAAAAGTTACTTCTAATATAATTATCTATAATTTTTGTTCTATACAAAATTTTCCTAAAATGGTCCGTATTCGAGAAATTTGACAAAATGTAAAAAAAATATTTTTTTATAAAAATTGTTCAAATAAAAGTTGTTTGTAATATAATTCTCTATAATTTTTATTCTATACATAATTTCTCTAAAATGGACCGTATTCGAGATATTTGAGAAAATGTGTAAATTTCGAATTTTGAAGAAAACTCAAAAACGGATAAAGAAAATAACATCAAATTTTAAACTTAAGGTTTATTTTGGCCTGACGTGAAATGGTTAGATTTTGGACAAAGGTGGAACATCTAGGGGGGTACTTTATGGGAGGCCGTTTTTATATTTTATGAAATATATCCGTTATTTATATTTGGAGAAGAAAATTGTTTAAATAAAAGTTACTTCTAATATTATTATCTAAAATTTTTGTTTTTGTTAAAATTTCCTGAAATGGCCCGTATCCGAGAAATTTGACAAAATGTGCAAAATTCTGATTTTTATGAAAATTGTTGAACTAAAAGTTGTTTGCGATATCGATCTCTATAATTTTTGTTTATACATGATTTTTCTAAAATGGACCGTAATGGAAAAGTGCTAAATTAAAATTTTTCAGTATTTTCGTTTTCAATGAATATCTATAGAAACATGTTTCGAGGTAGATGTATGTGGACAATGTATATATTTAGTTTATCCTCTAAACATTTATAGAGATGCTGCAATAGGGTGTACAAAATAACCGGAAAAAGCCTATAAAAACTAGATAGGAAAGTCATGTGTTGGACACATCAGATTTTTATTCCAATAGCTACAATTGAGTGCAGGTATTAACAACTTAATTGACTGGTTTTAGTTTTTACCAATTTATTAATAGGTTGTTTATTACACAAGGTTGTTTGTATTTTAACATAATTTTTGTTCTTTTGTACTTGTGTTCTTTACTACTTTTAATATATTGAAAGTTAATTATTAATTGAGTTTTACTGAACCTCAAAGCAACAGCTAACTCAGGGAATCCGTAAATACTGCGCCTTTTGGGAAAAACAGACTTTTCAAGTCATTAGTGTGTATATTATTGGTTGGCTTATCATTAAACTCTAAGTGGTTGATGACCACTGATGTTCCATCAATAGGGCCTGGAACACATTAGAAGAAAAACGTAATCAAGCAAGCGAGGCTAGTTTATGTTGGAATTGTCTTAAACGGGGACACAGAGTACAAGATTGTTCATCAGGGGGATGCAAGCATTGTGGAAGGAGACATCATTCTCTTTTACACGAAGACCAGAATGCATTTGAAAATAACAATGTTCGGCAAAAATCATATTCGAATGTTGTTGTGCAAGGAGAGGGCTTAACCACAGATGGTAACAGCAATCCAGGGACTAGGTCGAATCAAGGGTGTAATTCACAGACAAATCTTCATCAGGGTAATGGCGCGCAAATGCAGACTATTCCAGGTGGGTCTATCCAATCAAATGAGGTACAGTTAAAAAATAAACAGAGTAAAAGCAATCAGGTACACACTTATTGTGTAAATTCGGGAATTCAGGAAGTTCAGTTATTAGGGACGCAAGGGATTAATCAATCTAACATATTTTTATCAACTGCCATTCTGACAGTCGAAGACTGTTATGGAACTTCTCATTCGTGTCGTTGTTTATTGTATTCGGGCTCTCAATCGTCTTTCACTACGAAACAATTTTGGGAAAAGTTAGGAATTCCATCTAAACGCACAAATTTATCAATTCTGGGTATAGGACAAACGTCAATGAACATAGATCAATATATTACAACAAAATTAAAATCAAGATGTAGTGAATTTGAGTTCACGACACAATTATTAGTCATCGATGAAATTTCTGAGAATATACCGTCTTTTCAGGTAAATCGTAGCAGCCTACAAATCCCCAGCGATAAGGTTTTGGCAGATATTGATTTCGCAATACCTAGAAGGATTGATATTTTGTTAGGTGCAGGTTGGTTTTGGGAGGTTTTACTTGACGAGCATTATAAGTTAGGTCCAAGTAAACCTTGGTTACAAAATACAAGGTTGGGTTGGATTATAGAAGGTCCAATTTCAAATAATGTCGGAGGTAAGGTTAACCAGTCTAGTTGTCATTTGGTAGCGAATATGAAGGTGCAAGAACAGCTTGAGAAATTTTGGATGATTGAGGAAATTGCTGAGGAAAGAAAGTTTTCTGAAGAAGAAAGATGCGAAATTATTTTCAAGGAAACTACACGAAGAAATGAGGAAGGGAGGTTCATAGTCACATTACCACTTAAAAGAGAGGAGTCAATGTAAGGAGGATCCTTTGGAATAGCGATTAAAAGATTTTAAAATGTCGAAAGGAGATTTGCTAGGGATGAACGGTTTAAAGGTCTTATTGTGAATTCATGGAAGAATACGAGGCATTGGGTCATATGACAAAGGTAAAAGAGATTAGGTGGCCGGATGGAAAAAAAAGTGAATACATTATGGGATTTAAACGGAATTTGTTTACTACCGCATCATGGGGTCGTTAGGGAGGCATCTTTGACTACAAAACTTCGAGTAGTTTTCGATGCTAGTGCTACTACTGATAGTGGAATGCCACTCAATAATATTTTGATGGTTGGGTCAAAACTTCAGGATGATTTGTTTGACGTATTATTGCGATTTAGAAAACATCAATTTGTAATGGTTGCTGATATCGCCAAGATGTATCAGCAATTTTTAATTAAGGAAGACCAGAGGCATTTACAAAGTATTTTGTGGAGATTATCAGTTGGGAAGCCGCTTGACATCTACAATTTGAATACGGTTACGTACGGTACTGCCTCGGCATCATTTTTAGCTGTGCGCTGTTTGCAGGAGTTATGGCATATTAATCAGACAAAATATCCAAAGGCTTCCAGGGCAATTATCAAGGATTTTTATATGGACGATCTTTTAACAGGTGAAGAAACAGTTGAAAACGCTATTCTGTTAAAGGAGCAGTCAAATATTAAATTCTGGTTGTTTTGTGTTGAGAAAATGATTGTCTAATGATAGAAAAGTTATATTAGGGCAAGGAGAGCAGTCTGATATGCAGAATATTGAGCATTATATTGCCGATGGTGAGGAAAAACACAAGACGTTAGGACTTTTTTGGGAGCCATCTCGGGATACATTTCATTTTTCAGTAAATAACATGGTGAATAATAAACAAATTTCTAAAAGGACTATTCTGTCGACGATTTCGCAATTATTTGATCCTTTAGGGCTGGCGGGTCCAGTTATCACAAAAGCAAAATTACTTCTCCAGGGATTGTGGAAGCTAAAATTGGAATGGGATTCGGTTGTACCAGAAGAATTTAAAGCAACATGGGAAAATTTTAGGGATAGTCTAGAGCAGATAGAGCACGTGTTGATTCCTCGAAAGGTTATATGCAGCGAAACTTCTGAAGTTCAAGTGCATGGATTCTGTAATGCATCTCAAATCGCATACGGAGCTTGCATATATATTCGTTCCACAAACAGAGGAGGGAAACATCAAGTTAGTTTGTTGTGTTCTAAATCGCGTGTAGCACCTTTGAAAGTGTTATCTTTACCTCGCTTATGTGGGGCTCTTTTGTTAGCGCGATAAGTTTCTGTTTCATTAAAAGCGTTGGATTTCACTCCCAACAAGGTATTTTACTGGTGCGATTCAACGATTGTACTTTCATGGTTGGCAGCTGAACCAGTGGAGTGGAAGACTTTTGTAGGCAATCGTACTGCAGAGATTCAAAGACTCACTAAACGATATCAATGGAATTACATCAAATCATGTGATAATCCTGCAGATGTAATTTCTCGGGGATTGGATCCAAATCGTCTCAAGGATTGTCGAATTTGGTGGGAAGGGCCTAATTGGTTAAACCTGAGACTTAGAAAATACCAGAACGTAAGGCAATACATCAAATATTATTAGGTTTACAGACTTTAGAGTTGTGGAATAAGTATTCAAATTTTTCTAAGTTGCAGAGGGTAGTCGGATATTGCTTGCGGTTTGCAAATAATTGCTGTCTGAAGGGTAATAGATCTAAAAAATTGGCAGAGGAAAAGGATATTCTACCTTTAAACATT
This sequence comes from Psylliodes chrysocephalus, assembly GCA_927349885.1. Taxonomy (NCBI): domain Eukaryota; kingdom Metazoa; phylum Arthropoda; class Insecta; order Coleoptera; family Chrysomelidae; genus Psylliodes; species Psylliodes chrysocephalus. Next base: position 927,921 of record OV651817.1, on the reverse strand, counting down.
GAGGAGCTTCAAAGGGCGTCAAAAACACTTGTTAAATTATGCCAGTGGCAGGCATTTCGGGAGGAGATTATTGCGCTTCAAGGAAAACGGAACATAGCAAAAAATAGTAAATTGTTATCATTAAACCCGTTTCTGGATTTGGAAAGTATACTTCGGGTAGGGGGAAGGTTAAAAAATTCCAATTTGCATTTTAACCAGCTTCATCCAATCATATTACCTAACCATCACAAATTTACTAAAATGCTTATTACTCATGAACATCGTAAGAATCTGCATGCAGGACCACAAGCGTTGTTGGCTATAATAAGGTTAAATTATTGGCCTTTGTCTGGTCTCAATACAATAAAGCAGGTATTGAGAAATTGTATAGTTTGTTTTAGGGTAAGAACTAGAAGGTTTGAGTGTATAATGGGAAATTTGCCTAAAAGTCGAGTAACGCCAAGCCGTCCATTTTCAAATTGCGGCATTGATTACGGGGGTCCATTTGAAATTAAGGTTAGTAAAACTCGGGGTCACAAAGTTATTAAGGTTTACATGTGCGCATTTGTATGTTTCGCCACCAAGGCGGTTCACCTTAAGCTTGTGAGTGATTAGTCAACTCAAGCTTTTCTCAATTGTTTAACAAGGTTTTCAGCTCGACGCGGTTTAAGTTCAAACATTTATTGTGATAACGCTACAAACTTTGTAGGTGCCAAAAATGAACTACAAGAGCTAAAGCGATTTTTACTAAATCCAGACACTCAAACTGCATTTCTGTGACATTTTGCTAGTCAACAAATTACCTGGCACTTTATTCCACCACGATCGGCGCATTTTGGGGGGTTGTGGGAATCAGTAATAAGGTCCGCTAAATATCACCTAAAGAGAGTAGTTGGGGAGCAACGACTAACTTTTGAAGAATTGCTTACAGTAATAACTTAGGTGGAATCATGTCTAAACTCACGTCCGTTAGTTCCATTGACGGAAGACCCGGAAGACTTACATACGTTAACACCGGGTCACTTCTTAATCGGTTCTTCGTTAGCATCGCTACCCCAAGAAGATATGAGAGAGGTCAGGATAGGATATAAGGACCGATACAAATTAGTTCTTCGCATCAACCAAGATTTCTGGCAGAAATGGTCCAGAGAGTATTTAACACGTCTTCAACAGCGAAGTAAGTGGAGGTTGTCTAAGGAGCCCATACGTGTAGGAGAACTGGTCATCATAAAAGAAGACAATTTACCGCCACTTAAATGGGAAATGGGCCGAATAGTCACGCTACATCCAGGAAATGATGGTCAATGCCGGGTGGTAACCGTGAAAACTTCACATGGCCTGTTGAAACGAGCAGTTACTCGAATCTGAGTTTTGCCGATAGACCCGGAAGAGGATAGTTAATTTAAAACTGTTAATGAAGTTCTTAGTTTATGCATTTAGTTTTGAAAGGCAGAGCTTTCAAGGGGGGCGGCATGTTGGGGTTAAACCCTTTAATAATATGTTAGGCGCCGCTCGTCCTTAAAAAACCCTAGTAACGAAGAAGTTGACATTATTATTAATTAGATTGTCAGACTCTAAAATTGTACCTTTTCATTATAACTGTAAATACGTTAATATGTACAAGGATAGTTTCCAATGGTGGATTTCATTTCATTCAAATACAGTCCGCTTTCTTCACTTACTTTAAACTGTAAACCTTGTCGTATACTCATCGGTTATTGTTAAACATAGTTTTATAAATGAGATTTGTTTTTGTATATAACTAGTTAAAAATGAAACTCTTGTTAGTTAAAATATGTTTAGAATATTTTTTGTACAACCTGCCCATAATGTACTTTGTAGAGATGGGTTGCGACGAAATTTTCGTGTCGCAGCGACAAACAGCGACTGCTCCGAAAAAGTCGCAGTGACAAATCGCTGCGACTTTTCGGAGCGGTAAACTAGATCGCGTACTAACGTAAGAAAAGGAGGCTGCTATTTTTTGAATTCGTTGCATTTTCTTAGAAGCAGTTTTAAATATTCTTATTTTTTTCTTTTTTCATGTCTTTGGTTATCTCCGCTCTTTATACAATATTTTTTTAAATTTAATAAGATGTTAATTTTATATTTTATTTTTATAAGATCAAGTTTGAAGATTAAAAAACGATCGATTACTATTGCTGCCATCTATTATAATCTTAAGTAAATTCCACAATTGTCATTCGTTTTCAATTAGAATGTAAAAACTTTCTTTATTTTTCACAAGGAGGCGCGTTTCTATTGGGTGGTTCTTGGTTTATTAGTGAATGTATTTAATTAATTATTTAGTACTATTTTTCTATCGTGTGTAGTAGGTAGTAACTTATTGAAATGGAAAAACGAAAAAAATCGGAGTTGTGGAACTTTTTAAACCTACTTCAAATGAAAAAGCAACTTGTAATATGTGCCAGCAAAAAATATATAAACATCAACTAATAATTTAACTAAACATTTAGAACGGAAACATCCGTTAGTGAAATTAAATTTGGGTAAAAAAAAAGACACAAGTTAATGAAACAGTAATGACCTTAACCCAAATTTCTACTGAAGAAGAAGGAGAATGTTCAAAATATCCAAATCCAATTTGTGAGAAAATTGAAATACTTTCTACCAGTAGTAGCCATCAGGTGGTTCAGGCTCGGGTTCAGCAACAAACTAAACTTCCATATATCCCGAAGAAAATGGGTGTTTTCATGAAAAATAAATTAGACAAATGTTTACTTGATTTAGTGGTAAAAGACTTTCAACCATTTAGTATTGTTGAGAATGCTGGCTTCAGAAACTTTGTAAATACTTTAAATCCTGCATATACAATTTCGACTAGGAAAACAATAACAAGTACTATTTTACCCGCAGTGTATGAAGAAACAACTACAAATGTTACTAATCTTCTAAAAAATGTAACATTTGTAACTGTCACCACAGATTGCTGGACTTCAATCAGCATACAAAGGTACATGGCTGTGACTATACATTACATTGATACAACTTTCTCGATTAAATCAGTTTTGTTAGAATGTTCAGATTTCGAACAAGATCACACAAGTAAAAATTTGGCATCGGCATTAAGACAAACAATGCAAACTTGGGGACTCGAAAATAAAATTTTGATTTGCATGACAGATAATGCCGCTAATATTACTAAAGCGGTGAGGGAGGAACTGCAATGGAAACATTTTGGGTGCTATGCGCGCACTATTAACTTAATTGCTGAAAGTGCATTGACGGTTGTAGACTGTTTAATTCAAAAAGTACGTAATATTGTGTCTTATTTTAAAAAAAAGTACCAAATCAACGTTAAAATTAAAGGAAATCCAAAAACAAAATGGTTTAGCGCCTAAGAAACTCATTCAGGATGTTCGAACTAGATGGAATTCGACATACTATATGGTTGAACGATTCTTAGAATTGGAAGAATCGGTCAGACCTACTATCGCTTTGTTGAACACAAATAAAATCTCAGTTATATTTGTAGAAGAGTGGCGTTTATTAGCAGACATAAAAAAAGTTTTGGAACCTTTAGAAATAATCACCAAAGAAATGAGCGGTGAAAAGTACATTTCATTATCCTGCGTAATAATGTTGACCAAAGGTTTGCAAGAAATGTTAGAGAAACTGAAAAATGAAGAATTGTTTGCAATGACCCAAACAATGGTGTTGAAAATGTTAGCTAGTATAAAAGAGAGATTAGGGGGCCTAGAAAATAATAACACGTTATTGGTATCAACGTTTCTTGATCCCCGGTTTAAAAATATCGGATTTTCATCCGATTTAATAGCCGAGAAAACAAAAAAACTAGTTATAAACCTTGTATCCCACAAAATTCAACAAGAAACTATTCCAAATAATCATAATCCTAGTAACAGCGAAGGAAATGAAAACACAAATGATGAAATTCAAGTAGAATCGACATCTGCAAAAAAAGCAAGGTTGTCAATTTGGACTCATTTTGAGAAAAAAACAGCTTCTTTTTAACCAAAAGGAACTTTTTCTTCGAGAGCAACAATTGAAATCCAGAGATATTTGGAATATGGTCTGTTGGATCGAAAAGAAGATCCCCTTTTGTGGTGGAAGAAGCACGCCTATAATTATCCATATTTGTCCAAAGTCGTTCTTGAAAAATTTGGAACAGTGGCAACATCTGTTCCTTCGGAAAGAATATTTTCGAAAACCGGACAAATTATAACGGAACGTAGATCGCGACTTACATCAGAAAAAGTAAATAAAATAATGTTTTTAAATGTTAATAAAACATAAATTGTTTAGTTATTTAGTGTTTGTTTGAAAAGTTTAATATTTCTGTTATTTTCTTGTTTTCAATAAACTTTTTTTATTTTGTTTGTTTGTTTAATTCGTACTGTTTTTAAATAAATAGATTGAGCAACTTTATTTCTTTTTCCTTTCAATTATTGTTGTTTAAAGCCCAATTCCACCGCTAGGTTAAGAAATAAACCAGGTTTTAAAATAAAACTTCGTTTAACACAACGGTGCAATCGGCCCTTAGTAGTGTAAAGATAAAGTATGTGTATGTTTGGTGGCTAATTTTTCACTCCAATAATTTTTCTATGTCCCAATCTCAAAGAAAAGAGTATGAAAAGTGGGCAACCAAAGATACATTTTTAAGTATTGTAGATGTCCTATTCGTTTTATACAAATTTTAGCGACTGCGATTAGAAGTATATAATATAATAGTTTTCGTTCTGATCGCAGTTCCAGTTCACATTAGATAAATATGCGAAGCGACATGTATTTTTAGCGGTAGTAGTACTTGAATGAAAACATGCCTAAATTAAAAGCAGCTCCAAAAAGTCGCAGTGATTTTCAAAGAGCCGGAGCGGTTCGCTACAGCGACAGGAAAGTAGCGGCGACAAAATCGCTGACAGGGAAATCGCAACACATTTCTAGTACTTTGTAATAATTAAAAATCATAATATTCTTGTAAGGAAGTTGGAAAGCTTAGGGTTTGATCAGTCGCTGTTGAGATTATTTTCATCTTACCTAAATCATCGTTTTAATTATGTCTTCTACAACGGATTTTAATCTTCACCCCTCACAGCAACATCCGGAGTTCCACAGAGCTCCAATCTGGGGCCACTATTATTTAGTATATTTATAAATGACTTGACAATAAATTTAACCTGCTGTTCGCTGCTGACTTAAAAATATTTACCTCAATCTCATCAATTCAAGACTGTTACTTTTTACAGACCCAACTTGAGAATCGTTGAAAATTGGTGTAATGAAAACAAGCTGTTTATGAATGTGTCTAAATGTAAAGTATGTTCCTATACTAGAAGTATTAACAAGGTGAAGTTTGATTATTTATTTAACAGCCTACCTTTATTGGACTTATGCACAAATTAAAGATTAAGGTATATTATTCAACCAAAAAGTTACTTTTTCGGATTATATTGAAAATACCATTGCTTCTGCGTTGAAAAGCTTAGGGTTTTTAATTCGTAATACTCGTTCTTTTACAAACTCTTAAAGCTTGGAGATCCTTTACTTTTCTTTAGTTCGTTCCAGGCTAGAATATGCATCTCTTATCTGGAACCTTATTTACAATATTCATAAAAGATTATTGGAAAATGTTCAGCGGCAATTTCTCAAGTACCTTTCTTTTAAAATAGATGAGGTGTATCCCATTCGAGGTATTGAGCAATCTCTGCTTCTTTCGAAAAGAGAAGGGTAGTTTCCAGTGTTACATTTCTTTATAAAATATTACATAACACTATTAATGTACTATTTTTGATAAATTAAATAAATTTTAATGTTCCCTAAACAGCCATTAGATATCATAAAACATTTTATACAGCAAGTATTTGAACGAACTTGGGAATAAATTCACCTATAACGCTAATGTGCTCAAATTTTAATTAATTTTGTTCTGATTGGGATATTTATTTCGACCATTAGTTGTACTAATTTGTAGCTAATGTATTAAGGATTCTTTCTTTTCTTTTTTTTTCTTGCTGTTGCTAAAATTATTTTCTGTCGAAATATTATGTTTAACATTTATTTCAGGTATTTTGTTCTGTAAATGGATTAATTTGTTGGGCAATAAACTTATTTTTATTTTATTAAGCAAAAAATGTTTATTTTGATGCACCTACCACCTTTAAAAGTTTGTCAGTATATTAACGAGAAATACTATAAAGAAAAATATTTTTGGAATAAATTCTGAATTCTATTTATTGATGTTTGTTATTTTTTAGGTTCAATGACTCGAAACATGATGATCAGCTACACCAAGAATATTCTTGATACTTAAAAAAAATGGTACGAGATTAAGCAGATTTGATGCTATGTCACATTGTGGTGCGAAGACGTGGCTTGTATAAATTTGGGGTATCAGTTGATAGAAAACAGTACGCAAAAATAAATTTAAAACTGCAGATGCATCAGAGATAGCCATATTCCATATCCAATATGTCATGCGTGAACTCGATGAGATTTAATCGGCTAAGTATCATTTCTCTGTAATGTTTTGTATCATTAGGAACACCAACATTGTAAACAATTATGACCAGGGTTTTCTAACCTTTTCCCTAGGTCAGAGAGAATAAATAAAAACTAAATAATGTATAGTAATAAAGATTGAAAATATATATACTTTTAAGAGTTTTATTATGTCAGCCATATTTTTATACCAAAAATGAAAATAAACTGAAATTATACATTAAAAATACATTCATAAATTAACTATATTTATAACACTCATCGACTCTCTCCTGGCTAAAATATTACTCATCTATCTATTCGGCTCTGTTCCGTCTATTTTTTGCCTTTAGCCTCCTTCTGACACTTCTATTCGTTCTTATTCAGTGTAGTATGTAGAATATCAAGTGTTTTACCTATCTGATACTTGGTCCTGCAAAGTTCATCTTCAGTACACCTGCTTATGTGACATCTATCTCGATGTCAGGTTTGATTGAACACCCGTTTCTTGCCTATTACTCTTATACTTAACCAGAACTAGCTTAGACTCGAATGGCCAAACACAGCCTTGGTACACAAATATCTATTTTACCGCTGGTTCAATTACAAAAAACTGGAGTAAAGGGTAAAATTATCTCTTGTCCAGTACACTCGTATACAGTTGAGTATTAGCCTATATTATTTTTGATTGAAGACGTATACATTTAAAAATGTCGTTTACTTAAAAATAAACATTTAATTTTGATATTTTATTTAACTCGATCAAAACAATAAATTATTATTTTCCATGGCTTATACCGGACCTGTATGTACTCTAGTAGCCATGGACTTGCTGACAGTGTTGCCGTCAGTTGCCGCTACATATTCATTAGTGACATACGTTTCATAAAGTCATCGTGTTACATATTTGTTGACATAAAGAGATAGAAATTTAAAGTGACGTCTTGTATTACTTCGAATGAAAAAATCGATAATACAATTTTCTAACCTAAAACATCGTGATTATATGTCAAACGAAATTGAACTTGCCCTTAAGGTTTGATTATATGTTAAGTTTATTGCCAAGTCATTTATAAATATACTAAATAATAGTGACCCCAGATTGGAGCTCTGTGGAACTCCAGATGTTGCTGTGCTGGGTGAAGATGAAAATCCGTTGTAAAAGACATAATTAAAACGATGATTTAGGTAAGATTCAAATAATCTCAACAGCGACTGATCAAACCCTAAGCTTTCCAACTTCCTTACAAAAATATTATGATTTATAGTTATTACCAAATACATTATGGGCAGGTTGTACAAAAAATATTCTAAACTCATTTTAACTAACAAGAGTTTTATTTTTAACTAGTTATATTTAAAAACAAATGTCATTTTTAAAACTATGTTTAAAAATAACCGATGAGAATACGACAAGGTTCAAAGTTTAAACTAAGTGGTTAAATTCTACAATTTCACCAGTAAAAACATCAACAAATTAATATTTTACATCTACTAAATAAATAAACAATTCTCAAATAGTTCGACTGCTTTTTACCCTAATATAATGTGAAGTCATAAAACTATAAATAGCATTTTTCTCAGAATACCAAACGTCGAACACCTGTGTGTACAGCTGTCCAGTGGAACAAAATGAGTGTCCGGCGCATAGTTAATGAAACACAAATGACGTATTTCATTATGTCATGATGTTTTCATTGGTTGAAACCGAATAGGTGCGTCAACTATGCCCCGGTCATTCATTTCGTCCCAACAGTATATATTAGGGTGAGCTCGACGCGAGGAGTTCAGTTGTCTTATTGCCACCAACCAGTTCAGTTGTATTTTTGCCATCATCGCTCACAGTTGTCTTACCATCCGATCATTCAGGTGCTTTCTGCCGACGGCACGTTACTTTCTACATTTTTACAAGCGTTTAATGCAGTTTATTTTCTGGTGCAAGTTATATCTTCTACAATTATTATGGCATAAAAAATTCTACAAACAAATGTTTTCAAGTTGGTAACTAAAAAATCAACTGTATTAGTTAATCAAATTGTGATGAACTAAAATTGTAAATATTTAAAAGTGTTTAGTGAAGATAAGAAAATTATTATATCTAAATGGAATCAACCACTATGTATTTACTTCAGTGAAAATAGTAAATTAAAAACACTTCTTTTTCTACTACCTATGACTCGTAAGTTATTTCTACAAAAGAACCCAATTCTTCTAACACCCGCGACATATGCTACAGAACATTTTTACCAAAGAAATATTCGGAAGTAACACCGGATTTTTTTCACTAAGTCTACATTTTAACTGCCTATTGTACAACCCGCCATATGTACAATTAAAAATTAATTGTATTTCTTTAAAATGCATTTGATTCTGTTGATCAAAACCATTCGATAAAAAAATTAAAAAGTATGGGTATAAAGGTGGTTTTTTATATCTATGCTATAAAGCATGCATTGGAGTAGCATGTAGATTATCTAAGTATCAGGTCAGAGAGATTAAAATTAAATAACATATGTAGTGGGATTCTCATCTTTCAGTACGTCTCCTATCGAGACTCCTATCTTTGTTCGACAGACAGCGATTTTAATATAATGTCTCTCTCTATTCTGTATGTAATGTGTCGAGTTCGCACAAAAGAATCGCTGTCCTGATCAGAAGAAATTAACCACATCAAAGGAAGAAAATTAGGTCCCTTGTTATTTTTAATTTATATTGATTGTTGATGTCGCAATAATCAATATGACATTTACCTGTTTGCCTATGATGTCCTTATCTATGTTTCTTATAAGTTGTAAGGATTCAGATAACTTAGTAAGAGTTAATTGTCAATGAAACTCTGCAAAATGTTTATAAATGATGTTGCAATCATTTGTTAAAAATCAACACAAATACCTAAAACAAAATATATGCTGATGTATATATATATATATATATATATATATATATATATATATATATATATATATATATATATATATATATCTTACTATAGATAGAGCGTCCGTACATTCTTAAATCGCATTCATTGGAGCGTCCAGGTATTTAGAGCGTCCGTATATAGACGCTCTAAGACGGTGCCCATTAAAAATTTTTCCAGAGGTCTATAATGACGTCAGAAACGTGATAGAAAAATTTTTGAGAGACGCCAAAATGATGAAAAAATGCATGAAAATAATACGGCTCGCGTATACTTTAGTTCAATACTATTGCTACCAGAGGCACTTGCAGCGCTGATGTATATAGAAAGTATACGATTTCCTTGATACCCATTCGATTCTAGAGCGTCCACTGACTTGGCATCGTTGCTTTGGAAGCTAATGTAAAATAAATTAAAGTTGATTTAATAATCTTAGTTGGCATGGTAGAAGTCTTAGTATATTATAAAATTTCTCTCAAGAAGCCGTCCGTCCGTCCGTCATTTTTTGTGAGCGTTTAAAGGGGATTGAAAATTCAAAAAATCGTAAATCAAAAACGAAAAACAATATCAACTTGAAATTTTTAAGAAAAATCAAACTCTATAAGTGGACAAAATGTGTTGATTATGAAAAAAATCTAATAAACAATGGGGGGTTTAAGGGGAGTTAAAACTTTAAAAAATCATAAGTCAAAACCGAAACATATCAACATGAAGTTTTTTAGAAAAATCAAGCTCTATAAGAAGACAAAGGCTATTAATTAAAATAAAACGAATAAAAATTGGAACTTTAAAGGGAGGGGGGGGTGGATTTGAAAAATATATAAATCAAAATTGAAAAACAATATCAACTTTTTTAGGAAAAATCAAAGTCTATAAATCAAGCTCTATGAGGGGACACCGAATATTGATTATGAAAAAAAATCTGATTAAAAATGGGGGATATAAGGGTGGGGGTGGAAACTTAAAAAAACATTATAAATCAAAATCGAAAAACAATATCAACTTGAAATTTTTAGGAAAAATCAATTTTAAGAAAAAATCAAGCTCTATAAGGGGACGAAGCATATTGATTTTGAAACAATCTGGTTAAAAGTGTTCAAAAAAAATCATAAATCAGAAACGAAAAACAAACAACTTGATATTTTTAAGAAAAATCAAACTCTATAAGTAAACAAAGTCTGTTGATTATGAAAAAATCTAAAAAACAATGAGGGTTTAAGGGGGGTTAAAATATAAAAAATCATAAGTTAAAACAGAAACATGATAACAACATGAAGTTTTTAAGAAAAATCAAGCTCTATAAGAAGACAAAGGCTATTGATTAAAAAATAACGAATAAAAATTAGGGATTTAAGGGGAAGGGGGGTGAAATTTAAAAAAAAAATCATAAATCAAAATTGAAAAACAATAACAACTTGAAATTTTTAAGAAAAATCAAAGTTTATAAGTTGGCGATGTCTAATGATTAAGAAATAAATTTTGATAAAAAATGGGTGGTTTATGAGGGGTTGAAACTAAAAATCATAAATCAAAAACGAAGCATGATATCAACATGAAATTTTCAGAAAAATCAAGCTCTATAAGGGGACAAAGACTATTAATTAAAAAAAATACAATTAAAAATGTGTGAATTAAGGAAGGGGGAGGGGTTGAAACCTAAAAATAAATCATATCAAAATTGAAAAACAATATTAACTTGAACGTTTTAAAAAAAAATGAAACTCTATAAGTGGACAAAGCCTATTGAAAAAAGTGTGGGATTTAAGGGGGGGTTAAAAAAATCATAAATCAAAAACGAAACATGATATCGAAATGAAATTTTTAGGAAAATCAAGCTCTATAAGGGGACAAAGACCATTGATTAAAAAAAATCCGATTTAAAATGGGAGGTTCAGGGGGGAAACTTAAAAAAATAAAAAAGAAAAAAAATATCAACTTAACATTTTTAATAAAAATCAAGATTTATAAGAGGACAAAGCCTATCGATTATAAAAAAATCTAATAAAAAATGGGGGGTTGAAGGGAAGTTAAAAAAAAATCATAAGTCAAAAACGAAACATGATATCATCATGAAATTGCTCTGTAAGGGGACAAAGATTATTGATTTAAAAGAAATCTGATTGCAAATAGGAGGAGTAAGGATGATTGATTAGGAAAAAATCAAATTATTATTATTATTATTATTATTATATGTCATCGGCTTCAACTACTAATGGTTATATCGCCTCGTTTCTGTGCAGGCTTTGTTATTGTTTCCCAGCGCCACTTTAGGAACAGCACTGTTAATTAGAACCCGACAATGGGTGGTCGAGTAGGAAATCCTACCAAGGCATCAGAATTAATTTTAAATAAATTAATTAAATAAAAAAATCCCGGCCAACGGTGGAATTCGAACCTGGAACCATTATGTCCACAGGCAGGGACTCTACCACTGAATGGTATTGATATCCCTATGACATTTAACGAATTGATTATAAAGGGCCAAATCCAACTTATTATTATGCGTCAGGCAAATTCTTGATATAAAAGGAACTAGACTCTCTGCATTCTTTGTATTGTAGCTATGATAATTATTATTCGAATCCAATGAATTACGTTTTTTAAAAATTTCTTTTAATGATTCCAGTATATACAGACAAGGCAATGGAAGAATCACGTACCTTTTAAATAGCATGTCGAGTTCTGCACCGTCAATGATCCTCAAGGCAGCTTTTTGGAGAATAAAAGCCTTCTGAGAGTGATAACTGCCGCCCCAGAACATGACACCATAATTCAGATGGCTATGTATGATTGCATAATAGACTGTTCTTAGTACTGATTTTTCTGAAAAACTCGATATTTGCCTGAGTGCAAAAATTTGGGACGCCAATTTCGAACAGACATTGTCTACATGGTGCGACCAATTTAAACCGGCATCGAGCATTACTCCTAGCAGGTTTACTGACCCAGCTACTTTGACTTTACTAGATGAAAAAGTAACGTTTTGAGTTTTGACATTATTTAACTTTAAATCGTTTGCAGCAAACCATTCATTAGAGGACGGTAAACAAGTTCTGCTCGAGATCGTGTCATCTTTGGATAGGATAGTCGTATCATCTGCGAACATAAGACTAGTACAGTGTTTCATGATACGCGGTAAGTCATTAATATATATTAGAAATAGAACAGGGCCCAATACAAATCCCTGTGGAACCCCTCTTAAAATGGGAGCCAATTGTAACTCCACATTATCGAGAAACACGCACTGTAATCTGTTCGTCAGATATGAAAAAAATAAGGCAAGTTCCTTTCCCCTTATGCCATAGTACTCCATTTTTTCCAAAATAATATCAATGCTTACACAGTCGAAGGCCTTAGTGAGGTCACATAATACCGCAGTAGTACTCGAGCCCTCGTCAAAGCCACCGACTATGTAATCAATTACTTTTGCGACTGCTCCTATTGTAGATCTATGCCTTCTAAACCCAAATTGGGCTGGCGAGAATAAATTTTTATTTTCAAAATAGTTAACTAATTTCTCTTTTAGCTTTACTTCAAATATCTTACCGATAACAGGTGTAATGGTAATTGGCCTATAATTATCAGCATCATTAGAATCACCTTTTTTAAAAAGTGGCTATACCTTACTAATTTTAAGTTGGTTAGGCCAATTTCCTTCGATTATGCATTGGTTATATAAAATATTAAGTGGTTTAATGAGGGGATTCTATAGAGGCCTTAATCATGGGACTACTGAGGCCATAGTAATCCGAGCATGGCGTATTTTTAATATGAAGTATAGCCTCTCTTACGTCAGATTCAGAGACTGGACCCATAAAATACGAATACGGGGGCTTCGGTGTCATTTTAATAAAATCATTAGAGGAAATATTATTATCGTTTTCGATTGTTTGAATAACCTTCTCTGCTACATTGAAGTCTTCAGATGTTAGATTCGACGTACTGGATGATTTGTTGTTGGATTTTCTTTCTGCGTTTACAATATTCCAGATTGTTTTATTTTTATTTTCTGATGCAGCTATTCTTTTATTGTAAGCGTTACGTTTCTCTAATCTAATTTACCTCTTATAGTTTTTGCGCGATTCAGAATATAGTCTTCAATCTTCTAACGAATTGGTTTTTTTGAATCTAGATTTGTTTTGAAATACTTGATTTCGCTGTACCCGCAGTTCCTCATTAAACCACAAAATCTTTTTGTCACCACTGCGAATTTTTTTTATGGAAAAGCATAGATCTACAATAGGACATAGAATAGTAAATATTATATTACAAATCTCCTGGGAGCAGTAATTTCCCATTTCTAGTCCATGCCAACTAATTTCAGATAACTTTTCTGCGAACTGTAAAATTGTACGTTCATTAATAAATCTTTTGTTGACATAACTGGTATCACTTAAAATATTAAAGTCTTTTATCTCCAAAAATAAAGTCAAATGGTCGGCTATGTCGGCATCAATGACTTTTGATATTATAATTTCCGGATTTATATTGGAAATAATATTGTCCGAACATGATTTAGAAGTGGGAGTTATTCTAGTTGGAACTGTGATGTAATGTTTCATACCATACATATTTAATATAATAATTAAATCAAGCGAATGCTAATTTAAACTATTAGAATCAACATTAAAATCACCGATAAAAATTAGGTTTTTAAATTTTTTATATAAATAATTAAATTTAGAAAATACGTTTTGAATATTGATATGTCCCCATGGGAGGAGGATCTGTACACTGTTACTAAGGCATAATTTTTATTTATCAATTCTACACCACAGAATTCTGCATGAAAAGGCTGGCAAAATTTTGAAACGTCAATAACTTTTAATGAAATATTATTCTTAGAAAAAAACAATAATAATAATAATAATAATAATAATAATAATAATTAAAAACAATCAGAATTAAATTACAATCAATATTGCATAACTAAATTATTCACTTTCTGCCGCACTCTCTGCGCTACCGAAATGATAAATTAACGCTCTGCAGGTCTATCGTTATGTATCAAAATATATCTTTAACACAGTTAAACAAAAACTTAAACTGCCTATCATTTAAATATATGACAACACCGCAAAACGCTAATTGACGCCACAAAAGCGGTCAAATATACGTAAATTTGAATATTGGTGACGCTGCAATGTGTATCAATTGAAATGACGCCCAGGTGTCGATAAAGTAAAAGTAACGATTTGTGTTTTCCTTTCAATTTAATGTTATCCGCCTAATTTAAGCTGCTTCTTCCAACAGAAACGAGTATATATGTCTAAAATAAGTAGATCAAGGGTAAACAGACATGGGCGCTTTAAAGCGCATCTTTATCGGGACGCTTCAATGATACAGAGATGTAAATATATATATATATATATATATGCATTTTTTGCATATTTTACCAAAGTTCAGAAAATATTGCATATTTTTCCAAAATTCGGAAAATATTGCATATTTTACCAAAGTTCAGAAAATTTAAGAAAATATTGCATATTTTCGAAAAAAAAAATGTATTATTATACTGTGCAAATCAAAAACTGTTTTAACAGATTATACAGATATATTTGAAATAATGACCTTCTAAATTTTTGTATTTGTTTTTAAGTGTCACTCCTTGTAAATTCTTGTTAATTAGTTCTTGGAGAGTGGCATGCACTGGGTTTTTACCTTCTTAAGAGATTAAGTCCATTAAGGTAATTGTTAGTAGATGGTATTTACACAGATAAAGTATTACCTACAATGCAATAAAACGGTTTATATAAAATTCTCAGTAATTTCTTGTAACCAATCTACCCTAACATCGGAATATTTTGAATGTTTTTCATTCAGGTTAATGAGATAGTATCCTCGTTATTTGCCTAGTGAAAAGTCTTGTAATAATTTGTTGTTTTAAAAGTGTCCTAAAATGTCGAGAATTTCTTCGTGGATTATTAACTTTCCAGAGTTGGAAATCAATGGGGATAAAGTTTTTTGTAAAGCTTGTGCCAAAATAGTGGTTTGCGAAAAATAGTTCAAAGTGGTTCAACACGTGAAAACATCATTGCATAAAGCCAAATTGCAAAAAATGAAATCACAACCGGTTCAACAATGCATTGTGAGGTCATTTCAAAACGCCGACAAAACAAAAAGTTGCAAGGAGCTATTTAATCAGGACTTGTGCAAAGCTCTTGTTGCGGCAAATATTCCATTAAAGAAGTTACAAAACCTACATCTAAGAGAATTTTTACAAAAATATTGCAATCAAACCATTCCTGACGAATCTACACTCAGAAAAAAAAATGTACATGCTATATATATAAATGTAATAGAAGAAATTAAAGTTTTACTGGATGATAGCAATTTTTACATCATTGTTGATGAAAGCACAGATGCTTGTGAAAAATATATGGTACATCTTATGATTGGAGCCTTAAAAAAAATGAACCAGGTACATCATATTTAATTTCATCAGAACAGTTAGAAAAAACTAACAATACAACTGTTACTTGATTTATTCAATAATCTCTAGCAGAATTTTTTTTACCAAATCAAATTCCCTCAGAGAAGTTCTTAGTATTTTTGTCTGACGCAGCACCATATATGATAAAAGTAGGGCAAAACTTAAAAATATTTTATCCAAATATGGTCCACGTTACTTGTCTTCTGCATGGAATAAACTTAGTTGCAGAAACTGTGAGAACAGACTATCCCTTGGTTAACAAGCTAATTTCGAATGTGAAAAAAATATTTTTAAAAGCCCCTTCAAGAGTGCAGTTGTATAAAGAGAGAATGGTAGGGGTGTGTTTGCCCCAGGAACCCCTAATTACGCGATGGGGGACATGGATTAAAGCAGCTATATTCTATGCAGAAAATTTTGAAGCAATTAAGGATTTAATTTTGGATATAGAAGACAATTCACAATGTGTAGTGCAAAGTA
The DNA here is from genome assembly GCA_927349885.1 of Psylliodes chrysocephalus. Taxonomy (NCBI): domain Eukaryota; kingdom Metazoa; phylum Arthropoda; class Insecta; order Coleoptera; family Chrysomelidae; genus Psylliodes; species Psylliodes chrysocephalus. The sequence continues at coordinate 911,659 of OV651817.1, read as the reverse complement.
AAGAATTGTTAAAAAATCCCCTTGTGCCTAAGCAACTTGTGTTTATAAAGGTTAATTTTAGTTTTTTACCTGATGTAATAACTTCATTGGAAAAGAAAAATTTAAGTTTAATCGAATCAACAAATTTTATTGCAACAGTTTCCGATAAATGTAACAATGTTCCTGGTGACATAAGCCTTAAGATTAGAAAAAAATTAAATACAACTTTATTAAAGAATGAAGGGTTCAATGAAATAAGGGAAGTGAAAAACATTTTTGAGGGAAAATTTTCCAAAGAAGTTTTACGTTGTACATTACTGTACATTACTTCCAAAATTACGGTATTGTCCTATTACTTCGGTAGATGTTGAAAGGACCTTTTCTATATCAAAACATATTTTTACAGACAGAAGACAAAAATTTTTAATAGAAAATTTCGAAAAATATTTAATTATAAATTCCTATTATATTACTATTTAATATTTTTATACTATTCTATACTTAACTTCTACTAGTTTTTGTGTTTCGTTTTTTTTAAATAAATTTTTATATAACATATTTTCTTTTGTTTTTTTTTTTCGTGTAATGGCTTTGATAGCGTACCAAATTAGGAACAGCAATGTTAATTAGAACCTAACAGTGAATGGTCAAGTGGAAATATTCGCTAGGCATCAGAATTAATTTTTAAATAAATTAATTAATTTAAAAAATCGCGTCCCGGCTGGAATTTGAACCCGGGACCCCTAAGTCCACAGGCCAACGCACTAACCACTGAGCTATCCACCCCCTACTTTTTTTTAAGTATTTTTAACAAATATGCATTTGCATATTTAGGCATAATTGGACAAAATAACTGCATATTTTTGGTAAAAACGATGCATATATATGCGCATATTTTGTTATATTTTGATGCATATATTCCGCCCTCTACTGATTAGTAATAACTATATGCAATTTGTGGACAAACAATATAGGAAATTGGAAGAAATTCTATTTAGTTAGTAGAAAAATTGAAATATTTAAGGGCAATTGTTCAGAAACAGATGAAATTCACAGACCATATGCAAATACTGTTATCAAAATGAATTATGAAAAATTAATAGAAAAACTAAGCACAGAAAAGTGGAATGAGGTAAATAATAATATTTCAGGAGCACAAATAGCGTATGACATTTTCATAAACAAATTAAATAACTACATACTAGCTTCCCAGGAAATAAAAACAATAAACAAAAAATATCAAAAGATTATGCCATGGATTACAAAGGGTCTAATTACCTCTATCAAACAGAGATAATCTGAAAAAAAATCTGACAAAAAACCACTCCACCGAACTTGAAAACCAATATAAGAGTTACAGAAATAAACTTAATAAGTTAATCAGGACAACGAAAAACAGTTTTTATCAAAAAAAGCTGCTTCAAGCAGGGACGAACTACAAAAAAAATTGGCAGATTATTAATGATATCACTAAACCAACAAAAAAATCTAAACACATAGAAAATATACCAATTTTTAACAATAATAATGAGCTAATAACTAATAATAAGGAAAAGGCTAGTATATTTAATAGTTTCTTTGGACCAACTGGACCAACAAAAAAATCTGAACACATAGAAAATATACCAATTTTTAACAATAATAATGAGCTAATAACTAATAATAAGGAAAAGGCTAGTATATTTAATAGTTTCTTTGCTTCATTAGGTGTAAATATGGCAAACAAAATACCTCAAGTAAACCTCCCTCCGCATTTTCTCAAAAATGAAAAAATAAACTCTAGTATATTTTTAAAACCAGTTACTGAAAACGAGGTAATACAAATGATATCAAAACTGAAAAATAACTGTGCCCCGGGTCCAGACAATATAGATTCAAAAATTATTAAAAATATTCATCAATATATCGTCTCCCCATTAGCACACATTATAAACCTAGCATTGCAAAGCGGGAAAATTCCTCATCAATGGAAAGAGTCAGTTGTCATCCCCATTTTCAAATCGGAGGACTCTAGTAAGCCAGTAAATTATAGGCCAATATCTCTCATTAACAATTTTGCGAAGATTTTTGAAAGTGCTCTTAAAGAAAGATTAATTAATTTCTTTGAATCGCATAATATCATAACTCATTCTCAATATGGTTTTATAAAAAAAATCTAACACCGAAAACGCGATATTGGACTTCTTAGAGGAAACTGTGTCCGCTTTGGACAACTCCATGGATGCATAGCAGTTTTCCTGGATTTGGCCAAGGCGTTTGACACTGTCTCTTACGAAATCCTTCTAAGCAAACTAAGTAACTACGGTGTTAGGGGATTGGCTCTTGAACTTAATTCGGATTATCTGTCAAATAGAAGTCAGCAAGTCAAAATTGGTAAAGAAATGAGTTCTGGTACTATCTTAAAAATTGGTGTACCACAGGGAACAGTATTAGGTCCAATACTGTTTCTGGTCTACATCAATAGCATAACTAAAATAAATGGTTTCTCTGGTCATCTAGTATGCTATGCTGATGACACTGCATTAGTTTTTAAAGGCGAAAAATGGGATGAAATTCAACATAACGCAGAAGCTGACTTAAAAAAGGTAAACATGTGGCTAAACACCAACCTTCTAACTCTAAATATTAAAAAAACAAAATTTATTGCTTTTAGTCCAACTCTAGTAAACCAACCACCTAATTTTACATTAAAATTACATTCACAAGTTTGTGAACCAAACTGTAAGTGCCCCCCTTTAGATAAAGTAGAAGCAATAAAATACTTAGGAGTTATAGTAGACCAATACTTGCGCTGGTCTGATCACATCATACACCTAAGTAAAAGAATAAGAGCTCTAATGCATAATAAATATACAACTCATTTGTGGAATCCATTCTAAGATACTGTATTATCGCATGGGGCGGTGCTTTTAATTCTACACTTAATATATTACAAACAGCTCAAAATACTATCCTAAAAATTATCTTTAATAAGCCTAAACTTTTTCGAACTAAAAAACTTTATGATGAAACACAAATTTTTAACATCAAATCGCTATTTATATATCAATGTATTATAAAAATTTACAACAGTACTAAAAAGTTTCAATATAAAAACTCTCGAGTTACTCGCTCTACTGCCAATATGGATCTAGCCGTTAACCTTTTTAAAAAATCAGTTACCCAAAAATAATTTTTTTATTTTGGCCCAAAATATTATAACCTCCTACCTATAAATATAAAACAAATCGCTAAAGAACATATATTTAAAACCGAAGTAAAGAAATATATTCTATCTCACAATAGTAAATTTTTATTCTGATTCATTGTCCTATTCAAATTATATAAAAAAAAAAAATATATATATACCGATAATGTCAAACATGCCCTGCGATTCCTCAAGCATTAACCAATTCAACATCAATAAGTCTGGTACTGTATCTGCCAAATCCCAATACATCATCTTCATTATTATGCCAATTTTTGTTTTTTTTTTTTATGCTTACCATTTATATTATATTATATATTATAATACAATTTAAAAAAGGGGACCTAGAAT
>OV651817.1:878266-907642 GCA_927349885.1 Psylliodes chrysocephalus | reverse complement strand
ACCTTATTACGCCAAGGTCTTCAATTATTTCAATAATAAAAATATTTTTTAATCCAGGACCGACTTTTCCGTCGAATCTAACAGAGATAGCACCATTCCGTCTTGCTTGGTTCTCGACCGCCAAATCAAAGGGGCCGACACGGAGTTGTGGAGCTGTATTGTATAAGCTGTGGTATAGCGACATTGTCTACAGGTCAGGATCTATTGATTTGGATCGTACACTGCAAAAGCGGTGTTGCTTATTTGTCAAATTTCTGCTTATTTATCGGCCTTACTTGCCACATATTCATGCGGTACGGTGTTGCGAGATCTACTCTACAAATTTTCCTAGATCTGAGGAAAAACCACTAAAGTGTACTCAAATAGTTTACTATCTACCATTGCGTATGTCTGACAAACGAGATACGCTTCCTTTTTCCTTCTTAGTCTAAAATTAAACACCTACAAAATGGATTTGACAACTAAAATAAGAGTGAAAAAAATTAAAAAGTAAAAAAAAACAATCGTTTTCTTGGTAAATTTATTTCACAAAAGCAACTAATAATTAAAGAACATCTAATACACAAACACATAATTAAACTTTTCCATGGATAAAAAAAATATGTTTAATTCCGTGAATGAAATCATACAAAAGAAATGGATCCAACAAATTAACCGCCAAAGCTACTATTACTTTTCATTTGTTTAAAGTATAAACTGACTTTTGCATACCAGGCCAGCGTTACCAGAGGGGTGCCATCAAGCAATTTAGATTCCATGCTAAGTTTGTACAAACCTGGTGGCATACGCTTTGGATAGTACTTACTCTCTAGGGGCCAACAGTTGTCTAGATGCCACAAACCCTAAAATTTAATTTTATCTTTACCTCAGTAAAATATATTAAACAAATGTGGAATGAGCTCAACAAATTGAACATAAAAATAAACCAAAGGAAATACCTAGTAATTGCAAACTTTGGTTTGCGGCACTTTTGCAATTTTTTTGTCTGTGATAACAAAGATAACATAGATATAAGCAGTCACTGCTAAAATATAATATTCACGGTGCCAACAACAGTTCGCAATGTATACATTCTATTTCTAGACGCGGGGCGAGGCGACGAAAGGTGAGAAGTAAGAAAAGGGATAGAGAGAAGAATTTTACGTAGTTTTATCAATGAATAACTGCGCGCGCTTATACTACATAACGTAAATTTCCATGTCGGTGTAAGCCCTGTTGCCACTTCCAATCTAACATCACTAGGTTTTGGAATTTGTTGAAAATTATTACATCTAATAATAATAATAATAATAATAATAATAATAATAATAATAATAATAATAATAATAATAATAATAATAATAATAATAATAATAATAATAATAATAATAATAATAATAATAATAATAATAATAATAATAATAATAATAATAATAATAATAATAATAATAATAATAATAATAATAATAATAATAATAATAATAATAATAATAATAATAATAATAATAATAATAATAATAATAATAATAATAATAATAATAATAATAATAATAATAATAATAATAATAATAATAATAATAATAATAATAATAATAATAATAATAATAATAATAATAATAATAATAATAATAATAATAATAATAATAATAATAATAATAATAATAATAATAATAATAATAATAATAATAATAATAATAATAATAATAATAATAATAATAATAATAATAATAATAATAATAATAATAATAATAATAATAATAATAATAATAATAATAATAATAATAATAATAATAATAATAATAATAATAATAATAATAATAATAATAATAATAATAATAATAATAATAATAATAATAATAATAATAATAATAATAATAATAATAATAATAATAATAATAATAATAATAATAATAATAATAATAATAATAATAATAATAATAATAATAATAATAATAATAATAATAATAATAATAATAATAATAATAATAATAATAATAATAATAATAATAATAATAATAATAATAATAATAATAATAATAATAATAATAATAATAATAATAATAATAATAATAATAATAATAATAATAATAATAATAATAATAATAATAATAATAATAATAATAATAATAATAATAATAATAATAATAATAATAATAATAATAATAATAATAATAATAATAATAATAATAATAATAATAATAATAATAATAATAATAATAATAATAATAATAATAATAATAATAATAATAATAATAATAATAATAATAATAATAATAATAATAATAATAATAATAATAATAATAATAATAATAATAATAATAATAATAATAATAATAATAATAATAATAATAATAATAATAATAATAATAATAATAATAATAATAATAATAATAATAATAATAATAATAATAATAATAATAATAATAATAATAATAATAATAATAATAATAATAATAATAATAATAATAATAATAATAATAATAATAATAATAATAATAATAATAATAATAATAATAATAATAATAATAATAATAATAATAATAATAATAATAATAATAATAATAATAATAATAATAATAATAATAATAATAATAATAATAATAATAATAATAATAATAATAATAATAATAATAATAATAATAATAATAATAATAATAATAATAATAATAATAATAATAATAATAATAATAATAATAATAATAATAATAATAATAATAATAATAATAATAATAATAATAATAATAATAATAATAATAATAATAATAATAATAATAATAATAATAATAATAATAATAATAATAATAATAATAATAATAATAATAATAATAATAATAATAATAATAATAATAATAATAATAATAATAATAATAATAATAATAATAATATAATAATAATAATAATAATAATAATAATAATAATAATAATAATAATAATAATAATAATAATAATAATAATAATAATAATAATAATAATAATAATAATAATAATAATAATAATAATAATAATAATAATAATAATAATAATAATAATAATAATAATAATAATAATAATAATAATAATAATAATAATAATAATAATAATAATAATAATAATAATAATAATAATAATAATAATAATAATAATAATAATAATAATAATAATAATAATAATAATAATAATAATAATAATAATAATAATAATAATAATAATAATAATAATAATAATAATAATAATAATAATAATAATAATAATAATATAATAATAATAATAATAATAATAATAATAATAATAATAATAATAATAATAATAATAATAATAATAATAATAATAATAATAATAATAATAATAATAATAATAATAATAATAATAATAATAATAATAATAATAATAATAATAATAATAATAATAATAATAATAATAATAATAATAATAATAATAATAATAATAATAATAATAATAATAATAATAATAATAATAATAATAATAATAATAATAATAATAATAATAATAATAATAATAATAATAATAATAATAATAATAATAATAATAATAATAATAATAATAATAATAATAATAATAATAATAATAATAATAATAATAATAATAATAATAATAATAATAATAATAATAATAATAATAATAATAATAATAATAATAATAATAATAATAATAATAATAATAATAATAATAATAATAATAATAATAATAATAATAATAATAATAATAATAATAATAATAATAATAATAATAATAATAATAATAATAATAATAATAATAATAATAATAATAATAATAATAATAATAATAATAATAATAATAATAATAATAATAATAATAATAATAATAATAATAATAATAATAATAATAATAATAATAATAATAATAATAATAATAATAATAATAATAATAATAATATTAATAATAATAATATAATATTTATTTACCACATTACATACAATTGTACATTTGAGGTGAATACAGTGTTAAAAAAATAAAATATTAAAAATATGAATTTAAACTAGCAATAGCTAGATGGTCTACAATAGAGCTGTAAAAGTAACGAGAAAACCAATACCCGTATGTATTCGTTACTTCAGATCTGACTACCCGTATAAAAATATTCGTTACTCGTTACTTTCGTTACTGTGATGGGAATCTACAGAACATGCGGTGCATGGGCCTCGCACACGTCAAATGCGGATGCGGAATTGGTGTCTAACTAATCGTACGTACGCATTGGTTCGGTTGTTAGGTTGGTACTGTCTAACAGGGGGTGCAGATGAGATTAGATATCGAATCGTTGGTTAATTAAATACGTAGCGAATTTGTAATTAGTAACAAAGTCGTGTAGTTCACTGAGCATGAGCAATGACGTAAAGTTTTGCAAAATAAAATATCGTCAGACAGAAACATATATATTTTTCTAACACACTAGTAGAAACAATAATAATACTCCATAAAATCATAACTTAAATAAACAAAAACATATTATATTCTTGCAACACGCTAACAGAAAAACAACTATTATACTATTCTATAAAACCAAAATAAGTCCCAGTCGGCGTGCGACTTGATAGTCGATAGATCGATTCGCATCAGACTCACACTCGCATTTCGCATCTTGCACACCAAACCGGTATATTTGTGCGATATGCGACGATGCGGATTCGAGTAACGAAGTAACGAAATTTAAAATGCAGTAACGAATTCGTATTTCGTATCTGACCGACTACCCGTTACTGAGTAACGAATACATACGGTTTGCCACAGCTCTAGTCTACAATACAGAAAATACAAAAAAATACAAAAAATACAAAAAATACAAAAAATACAAAAAATACAAAAAATACAAAAAATACAAAAAATACAAAAAATACAAAAAATACAAAAAATACAAAAAATACAAAAAATACAAAAAATACAAAAAATACAAAAAATACAAAAAATACAAAAAATACAAAAAATACAAAAAATACAAAAAATACAAAAAATACAAAAAATACAAAAAATACAAAAAATACAAAAAATACAAAAAATACAAAAAATACAAAAAATACAAAAAATACAAAAAATACAAAAAATACAAAAAATACAAAAAATACAAAAAATACAAAAAAGACAAAAAATACAAAAAATACAAAAAATACAAAAAATACAAAAAATACAAAAAATACAAAAAATACAAAAAATACAAAAAATACAAAAAATACAAAAAATACAAAAAATACAAAAAATACAAAAAATACAAAAAATACAAAAAATACAAAAAATACAAAAAATACAAAAAATACAAAAAATACAAAAAATACAAAAAATACAAAAAATACAAAAAATACAAAAAATACAAAAAATACAAAAAATACAAAAAATACAAAAAATACAAAAAATACAAAAAATACAAAAAATACAAAAAATACAAAAAATACAAAAAATACAAAAAATACAAAAAATACAAAAAATACAAAAAATACAAAAAATACAAAAAATACAAAAAATACAAAAAATACAAAAAATACAAAAAATACAAAAAATACAAAAAATACAAAAAATACAAAAAATACAAAAAATACAAAAAATACAAAAAATACAAAAAATACAAAAAATACAAAAAATACAAAAAATACAAAAAATACAAAAAATACAAAAAATACAAAAAATACAAAAAATACAAAAAATACAAAAAATACAAAAAATACAAAAAATACAAAAAATACAAAAAATACAAAAAAATACAAAAAATACAAAAAATACAAAAAATACAAAAAATACAAAAAATACAAAAAATACAAAAAATACAAAAAATACAAAAAATACAAAAAATACAAAAAATACAAAAAATACAAAAAATACAAAAAATACAAAAAATACAAAAAATACAAAAAATACAAAAAATACAAAAAATACAAAAAATACAAAAAATACAAAAAATACAAAAAATACAAAAAATACAAAAAATACAAAAAATACAAAAAATACAGTATAACAGTTGAAACAAAAATAGTGAACATTTATTTTAGACAAAATATATATATTCTTCTACTGAATAAAAACAATGTTTTAAAAGAAAATCCTCAACAAATCTCTTAAATTTTTGTGTAGTCATGATAGACACATTTATATATTTGTGTTGGTTTGTAAACTTATTATATAAATTGACGTCTAGTTGTCACATAAATTACATATATTCCGTAAGCTCTAAAATTTAATTCGGAGGAAATAGATCTTACTTGACTTACCACCTCTGCATTAAAAGACCATGGAGCAGATCCCATCGAGAAACCGCAGATGTATTAAAAGAACGGCTTCGAGTTAAATAAGTAAAACGCGGTATTTTACAAATGCAGCAGTGTTAACTATATATTATTTATTTGGCTATTTAATCAAAACAATTATTTTATTATAATTTTTAAATCAAATTATATTTATGTACCTATGACAATGTATTTGAATTTTTTTAGGTTTCCCATGTAGTTAAGAGCCTGTAGTCGAGAAGACTTGATTAATATAACCAGTGAATAATTACACCAAAGCTACCAGTTGTGTAAAAAACATTTCCAACCCAGTAGTTTTTCATTTGGATCAACTCGAAAACGTTTATTTGAAAATGTACTTCTGACAATATTCTGACACACACCCGCAACTAATGAAAACATTGATCATTCTGAATGAATCTGTACCCTACTAAATCCCACGGCGATTTTCTCAGTACACCGGGTATTAAAAATAACATAAAAGTGTTGTGTTTATGTATTTTTTTAATTTAAATATTTTCTTAGGTCCCAGCAAAATAATGACTAACTTTGAAGATTGAAGAGATATTGTTGTTTCTATTTTGATAATGCATGTGCCAGTCCCAAAAATATTCTTCGGTTGGGCCACAATTTTTAAACCAACCATTTGCAGATTAATTAAATCTCAAGCGGAATTTAAAAACAAAAAGCCTTTAAGTGTAAAGGTTAAAGAAAAAGTCCTTTATTTCTCACAAGTCAAATTAACCTTTACACTTAATCCCTACTACTCACATATGGCTACCCTCACTCCAAATCATACTGCCAGTCCAGCAACTTTAGCCAGTAGCTACAGATCTTTGACTTGTGAGAAATAAAGGACCTTTTCTTTAACCTTTACACTTAATCCCTACTACTCACATATGGCTACCCTCACTCCAAAAAAAAACAAAAAGCCTCTAGCTAGAAGACATTCCAATGAATACAAGCAGTTTGCGCTTACCTTGTATGTTTTAGGACCTATGGCATATTCCTTTGTCTAAAATTTTGTGCCTTTTGATGTGTATTTTTCATATTGAGATTTTTATTAATTTGATTTTTGTAATAAGTGTTTTATGTATTTTGGTTTAGTAAAATTAATAGTCAGTATGGGTACGTGTTTTATTTATAACAACCTTTTTTCTACAGTACTTTTCTTCAAATCTCAATTTAATTGAAAGTTCTAATAATTATGCATCTAAAAATGCAAATTTATGTGTACAACAAATTCATATGATTTATAAACAAATTCTAAGTCCAGTCTGGATTTATGAAATAAAGCTACGGGGATGTGCTATAATATAAGTTTTCAAAAATAAAGTTCTAAGATGTATCATTGATGCACCCTGGCTCTATCTAAACGATTATCTTCATACAGACAGAAAAAGAGGTTAGGTACTGCAAAACATGAGGGTCGACTCCACTCCCATGTTAATGAAGTGCTGCAATCACTGGACAACTCTGCACAGAAGACTCGAAAGAAAGAAAAGCCATTTGAGCTAGTGCAGTGAACGTTAGTGCTAGTGTAAAACAGTGTAATAAATGGATACGCCAATTATTGGTGATGCTTTTCTACTAACGACTACTGGATTCATTTTGTTTACAAAAATCACGAATTTATCCACCGAGTTGTCAACTTATTATAAGAGAGTATGGCGAAAGTCTTATTACAAGGATTGTTTATGGTATTATTGACATATAAGGTTCTAAAACACATAAAAGGCTTTCAAAATGACAGTTTGGAAGTATATTTGCATTTTTAATGCCAGTTATTATCAGTTTAATCTATTTTTCTGGATCCAACTATCATAGTTGAGGGTGTTTTCCAGAAAAGTACACAATTAGTTAATACATCAATAAATTGTAATAGAATCACTCTGTTAAAGAGTTAATGTTATCTAAAAAAACTGATAAATTAAGTAAAACGAGCATTTGGTCTGGTTCCTCAAGTAAAAACTCTTTTTAGTATAGCGATCAGTACAATTTCCTTCAAAATAAATTATTCTGAAGCCTTATTTTTCTAATTATATCACTAACCTTCAATTAATTTTAATCTCCGTTTAATACAACGGTGGAATCGGCCCTAAATAAGTTTGTTACATATATTTAAATCCTTTTCTCAGTGTATTATCCGAATTTATAAGAATCTTGGTAATTTTACCCTCCGAGCAATTACTACTAGAGGGAGTCTTCCCCCCTTCCCCGCGGTAAATTTTGTTAGCAACATCTACTCCCCCCGAGGGGGAAAATACCTCTTCTGTAATTGGCTTATTTAATCAGCGTTGCCAAGTTTGACAGCGCCAGAAGTGTTCTGTGAGCGCCAGTTCTGACACTTTCTGACACATGTCAATTTCTTATTTGTATTTTACGGAATATATTATTATTTATAACGTTGTAAGGGTTGTAAATGTATATTTAAGATTTATTATCTCTAATAATATGGTAAAAACATGCGTTATGTGTAAAAGGCCTGTTTAAAATGCTTCTTCAAGATAATATCATAAGTAAGTACAGACACAACCTAATTATCAGAGGCGGTGCATTAGGCAATCACCTTTAATTTGCAATTAAACTACTTTATTTGCTTATCGAAAAATTTAAATTAAGAGCAAGTAAACTCCAGCTGAGTTCGTCTTCATCCGTCTGTCTCATAATGATTATAGTAAAGGTTAATTACTTATTATTTTAATATCACATCTTTGTAAAGTTTATTGTTATTTTTTTAGGTTTCCTTGATTCCATGGTTCCAAAATATAGGAATTCAACAAGTGACCACCTGAATAACTTTTTATGCAAATGAACATTTTTATTATAGACCTCAGGGGAGGAAAATATTAAAGAAAAATGCAATTTCGATGAAAGAAGTATAATAATCAATCCTGTCACTACTTCTACACTATATTCATCTGCTACTAAAATACTAAAACAGCGAGTAAGTTTATTTCAAAAAGAATGTTTAAGGAAAAAGGCATAGCCATTTTTTTGTTGACATTTTTTTTTAAATAATCTAAAAGACTAATTTTGTGTATTATTTAAATTTTCATTTTTTGTACTTAATTTGTTTTAGATTTAAACAAAATGAACTTCTAAGATATGCATGGAATATCCCGAAAGAGCTAAGGAAGGTTTTAAAATTCTTAAGAAAACTATTCAGAGCCAAAAACATAAAATAGTCTTCCTGTCCAAAATATAAATAGGTATAAATATTTAGATATTATGAGTGATTTTTTATTCTATAAATAGAACATAATTTGCTTCTAAATCACTACCTAATGAACTATATTATATAGTACAATACTAAACAAGAATATCACATTATTCATGTTTTTTTTAATTTCCTTAAAAAACGTCCAAAAAAAATGTGAATATTTATTATTGGAGTTTACATCGTTATGCTAAAACAATACTAGAACAAATAAATAATGTGGATTTTGACTATTTTGAGTTATGCAGATCATTATGATCTAAAAAAATGTTTGTCTGGTACTATAGTCAGGTATAAAAACATTCATTTATTTAAACACAGTTGCAATATACATTTTATTTAGTTTTTAAGTTAAAACCTATTAGGACATCCTAAAATGACTTTTCGTTTGATATGAAATTAATTATTCTACATTTTTGTTGGTGAAATAGGATATATTAAGATGTCTTACTGTTTTCTCTGATTATCTTAAAAGTTAGAACAATATACAAAGACTGTTATAACAAAAAAGAGATATACCTTTACTTAAACACAAAATTAGTCAGTTCAATTGTACAATAATTTAAAGTATAAATCCAGAAAACTTTAAAAATGTGTTTTTACTACAACAAGGACATAATTATTAAAAAAACTTGGCACATTAACTTTGACGAAAGGTTTTTATAATATATATTATACAAATCACAACGAACTACACAAAACGACATTATTAATAATAAGTACAATAATGACATTAAAAGTTGAGTTTCTCGAAATACTTTTTTTAAATTGTCTCAGTACCTACCTAGCATTTTTCTAGCACAATGATATTATATGAATGTGCATTGTGTGATATCTTATATTTTAGGAATAAAATGATGTATGTTTTTGCAGGTTTCTGTTAACAACGATTCCAAGAACTTTGAATATATTATTAAAACGGCCTTTGCAAATATAATTCTCAATTAAGAGCTTTTGATCTAACATTAAATTTTTGTTCTCCATTAGGTTACAGCTTCCTAAGAAGAAAATTTAACAAGACTTACCAGACTCAAAATATCAAAATTTTACCAATCAATTGATGGTTCTACTAGTTTCCATAGGAAAATTCTCCTCGAAACTACTAAAAGAAAAGTGGCAGAGGCAACCGATGAAGGCAAAAAAGTCTTTTGCAAAATAAAAACTAGAAATTTGTTTAAGAATCTAATTATTGTTTGAAGTTTTACCATTAATAATTTTTGATAACGATTTAAGATTATGAAGTTTTATTATGTATTTTACTCTTTGATAACCTATGTTTAAATTTTTATTAGGACCAAAATAAATTATAATTTTCATTTCAACTACAAAAACCCTCATAATATTAAAAAGAGGAAAAAACGTTAGATTAGTTATGTTCAGGAATAAACTCTTTAAACATAAATCTACTTAAAATGTGTTACTTTTAGAAGGTATGTTATTAACTTTCCATTTGTACTTGTATTAATTTATTTCATTTCATTATCTGTTGTATTTTCAAATTGATTTTGATATTAATCTTATCTATTTATATATTTCTTATATTCCCATATATGTTTTTTTTTTCATTGAAACAAACGTTTATTAGCTTATTAAATATAATGAATCCATATTGTTCTATTATATGCTTGTATGAATGATTACTTTTATTTTCTTTTAAAAATGAATTTCGAAGATAAAGCCGAAACGGTGCCGGTGAGAGAATAAAAATTTAGACGAAAGTGACGATATTTACTGGAGCTTTCATCTATACCTGAGTCAGCAAGATTCGTCTTCCCTTCATCCTTACATTCTCCAGATTTACAGAGAAAACGCCGTCCTCTTTAACATATCTAGACCTTCTTTGACGGGGACTATACCACTACATTATCAGCATTATTTGTTATCCCGAGCAATTTAAATGCATTCGTAATTGCTCATTCTCATCTCTTGTAGATTCCGTACTCAGTTTTCTTATTTTTAGTTACGTTTGCACTGCTCTTTTATTTTCACAGCTTTAATTCTATAATGCTGTAACGCTACAATATGGATCCATTTTTGTGGTTTATAATATTTAATGTTATTCGTAAGTGACCAACCTATTATAATAATTAAAGATTATTGTATACAGGCCTGAAGATGTTTCTGTAAGGCCGAAACTAGTCGCTACTGTATTTATTTATAATAAAATTGATTTTAAGGTTTTATTCTTCAATTGAAAAAATTAGACCGTTACAGTGATTTTGTTTCATTTCCTGCATTAGACACATATAAGACGGTATTCTTTTTAAATATAGTAAAATTAGCAAATTTTTTAGTTTTTTTTACAATTAAAACGTTTGGACAATGTGTGTTTTTATAGATAAATGATACGCCACTGAACAAGAATGATGTTTACCTTCCCCCTTGTGCCCGCTTCCTCACTTCCTCTACAGATGTTGCTAACACAACAATCGCCTACAAACTCGTTTTCACGCTCCCCCTATTAGTAATTGCTCGGAGATTTTACCAGTGTAACAACCGACAAGAACGTCAACTGTCACCGAGTGTCACTTTCACTATACGGAGAATGGTCGGACTGCGCAGCCACGGCATAAGAAACAATCGGCAGGCTAACTTGTCTTGGAGGCAACGCTACGCGCACATCTACGCGCACACCGCCATTTTGGGGTCCAACCTCTCAATCAAGCCAGTGGCGTCACTGTCGTCGTTTCTATCGACAAAAACAAACAAGTTGCTGCAGTTCGAAATCAGTAGCGTGGGTCTTAAATTTATTTTGTTTGTGATGTGTGTATTATGTAGTTATTGTTATTTTTTTAGAATTATAGATATTTTTTGACACTTTTTATATAAGTTGTTTTCCAGTGTTAATTTGTTAACTTTTACGTGTTTTACTATGTCTGGAAGTTGTGCAGCAAAAAACTATATCAATAAACTGTTTTAAAAGATTTTTTCGGTTTCTTAGAGATCCTATTAGGTAGGTATGTATGGTATACTTTTAAAAAAAATCCTAAGTTATGGGTCAGTTTGTCAGTTATAAACCTATTAGTAAGATGTAGGTAGATGCCTAGTTAACGTCACGTAAAGTTTAGCGTCAATATTTACTTATGTAGGTATATTATTAAGATTTAAAGTAAAATGTTATATTTTAAACATCTCCTGTATGGAGTTGACAAAATGGAAAAATCTTTATTTTTATTTTAAGGAAAAAGTCATTATATAAAAATTCTGTTTGAAAAAAAAATAGGTTTACTATATTAATATGTTAGGTCAGGTGTACAGGGTCTTAATAAATGAAGAAACTTGAAATTGACAAAAATCTGTATTACCTATTGATTTTACGAAGAAAAGTCACAGTTTTCCTGTCGGTTTTCCTTCATAACTTTAAGAGGAAACTTTTTCTTGTAATTTTTTCAACAAGCAGAATTTTTGTAAGGAATTACTTTTTTTCTGAAAAAAATTAATATTAATCGTAATTGTATTATTCCCAAATATTGAAATGCTTAACAAAAATTTAATTCTGATATTCATTTTAATAATAATTATTCTAGATATGCGAATAATAAAGCTTTATAATCTTGATAAATCTAAAGTATTTTCATTACAAAAAGCAAGAAAATCTTAATTAGCCATTAAAGAAATTATAAGTAGTAAAGTAAAAATTAGTAATGAGTCACATACAATCAAAATCATGTGTCTTAAGCAGTTTTTCGCTTTCAACGATTGTTTTTTTTTTGTTTTTCATTTCAGGATTTATGGCTGGAACTCTTATTTTATTTCGCACGATTATAGAAAAATTTTGTTTGTTTTATGTTATTTAATATAGTTGTTTATTCAGAAAATGTATATTATGTTTATTGTTGTAACCAATAAAGATTCTACAAATAATATTTAGTTGTTACAATTTTGTATTATTTATTTTGCACTTTTAAAATTATTTAACATAAAATTTTACATTTTTATTTGCATTTTGTATTACGTCTGAGATGCGTATTAAAAAAATGCTATAAAAAATGTAAAATTCTTATATTTTGTCGAAGTAAATTCAAAAGCCCGCAAATTTTTAAACTAAAATAGCATTACATCTTTCTATATTATCGACTGAGTATTAAACTATTCCATATGTCGCTGAAGGTAAACATGCTGTCAAATTTCTGTGATGGTAACTGTGTAAACCCTACATCGGTCCAAATTCAAAGGACGTTCAAAAAATTGCAATGTTTAAATTTATTACATTCTGGAACTGAAAACTGCGAAACAGGTGGGGATGCTTTACTTGTAAGGCTGCATGAAATTCGTAGGACTAGTAAGGATGAGCCATTTTCCAAAATCGCGTGTAATGGTGGCAATGTTGTCGAAAATGTAAATATAAACAAACATATTAATAAATTGCATGCACAAAATATTAATATTTTTTAAGAAAATTTTATTATATATGCGGATTTTTAATAAAAAAATGTCTTAAAATTCACAATTGCGACGTATGTACACAATATGCCTTACCACACGAAGACTTGGATACAAACTCCATGTATTGTTATTACAAACCATACAAAAAAAGTAAATAAAGATATTTTTGGCAATTTAAAAATGTCAAATAATAGTTTTGTATGTTTAATAACAAAAATTGAAATAATTTTTCAACAAAATTTTGAATTATTTATCACTAAATCCGGCGTTTGTAAATTTTTTTTGGATTTAATTAATTCAGAGATAAAATTTGACGCTCCTTGTCCCCGATTTCCAGAAATATATGTTATTAAGTTATATTTAAGGCTACTCATATATTACACTTTAAAAATATTAATAGAAATTTTAAGACCATCAATAAAAACAAGCTAATTATTTGGCGCAATCTGTAGAGCCTATTGTCTTTCTTAATGCTGTTTTTATAAGTTAAATTAAAATATATTTTATGTAAATTTTTACTTTTTTGTTTTATTAGGATCCTGTCTATCAATACCTTATTTAATTACAAAATCTTTCAATACGCTTTAATCCGACTCTGACTAAGACCCCCAAATGGCGTCGCCAAGGTCAAATTTCCTTAGTATAATATTTGTATGCGATCAGCGGTAAGTGAGCCTGCCGATTGTTTCTTATGCCGTGGCGCAGCTTTATGAGAGAAGTGCCTTATAAAAGAAGATAGAAAACTCTGCCATTTTGATCCCTTATTACGTGTTGCCTACATCGTGGCACAATTTTTAATAAGTGCGTTTTAATCATCCGTTTCTGCTTCGGAATTGTCGGTTTTCTTGTTTTAATCTGACAGGATAAAACGACTAAACCGACAATTCCGGAAGCAGAAGCGGATGATTAAAACGCACCTGATATTTTGCTTGCTGCTGTCAGTGTCAGTGAATTAGGCATTCCAAACAAATGAATTACCAGTGGGCAGGTTTGGTATATCTAAGGGTGGCGACATACGGTGTATTCTATCTACTTTACGTAAAATCATGAATAATGGATTACATTTAAATATTTTATGTCAAACACAATAAAAATAATATTTAAAAAACCCACCTATACATTTCTTCATAAATTGGCAGGCTTGGCGACTACTACTTTGAATAAAAATAGCATCCAAGTTGCAAGACTATGTCGCTACCCCCTTAGATATACAAGAATTTCCCACTGGCACCTAATGTTTGACAGGTCGTTGGAATGCCTAATATTATTTTTGGAGTCACAGTTAATTGCTAAAGAATCAGTTAGCTCACTCGGACCAGTTGAAAGTTCCAAAATAACATCCACTCCAGGGATACAAATTCAGAATACGCATAAGACTGGAAGACTGGAACATTGAGATGAAAAGTGCCGACGCAAAGTGAGCGATCTGATTCTTTAGCTATAAACTGTGGCATAGGAATCAAAATGGCCGCGCCCTATGTTGGGCGTGTCGGACCTCTCTCTTGCACCACATAGTAAAGAAAATCAAAGTATGTGGTTACTTTAAATTTTGGCCACCCCGACATCAAACGTGCCGACGCAAGCCTTCGCTTCTGTAATATTATTCTGTGCGCGTGGCGGTAACGGTAACCCAGAGGGAGAAGCCAGTGTGTTTTTAAACGTGGGTGAAACGACAGGCCGCCATCATGAGGTAAGTCAGGTTTTTAAACGTTTGCATGTAATTTTTACATTAGGCAGTTTTATATCGTGTCAGCCTTTTTGTAGAGTTTTGTTGACATAAGATCCTATGATTGAACGTTTACGTTATCCGTAACGTACATGTTAGGCCGAGTTTTAACAGTAACGAGACAAGTTCGTATAATGGAAAACTTTTTCCAACACATTACTACGTAAACATTCAATCATAGGACCCATAATGTAGTCAAGAGTACCCTTGGCATGTTAATAGTTGTACGATATATTTGCATGCATGTACGAAATGTACGCTAATGTCATACTTTTGGAGGGGAAATTTGAAACTTTTTAATACATATGGGGCAAATTTCTTATTTTTTTGAGGGGCAAAAATCCACGCGTACTTTTACCCCGTATATTTTTGGACTTTTGCCCCATGCTATTCTATTTTGTTCTATTCTACGAATCTGTTTCACATTTTCCAAATATTTGTTGTTCTCAGAAACTATCAAAGAATAACAGAGAAATTGAATGCAGCCAGAGATCTTATACGTGATGGTTATTCTATTCGAGCAGCTGCTTTAACGCTTGGTCTACACGAATCAACTTTGCGTAAGAGGCTACGTTCCCGACGTGGTGCAGAAGGTTTTGGAAGATTCAGACCGGTTTTTACCGCATAAATGGAGCGGTTGCTGGTTCAACATTACAAAGACATGGATGATAGATTTTATGGTCCGACTTTAAAATCGTTAAGAAAAATAGCTTACGAATATGCAGTATTGAACAACGTGGCTCTTCCATTCGACAAAGACAAAAAATTAGCTGCCAAAGACTGGGCATATAGTTTTGTTAAAAAATATGGCCTATCATTAAGAAAGCCCAATCCAACTTCTTTGACACTAATGATGGGTTTCAATAAAACTCAAATAGACATTTTCTTCGAAAACCTGGCCAAGCTTTATGAACAGCACAAATTTCCCCCTGGTTCAATTTATAATATGGATGAAAGTGGAATTTCCGCAGTCCCTAATAAAGTTCCTAAAGGTGTTAGCACCAAAGGAAAAAACTAATTGGAAAAATATCTTCTGCTGAATGTGGTCAGCTAGTCACCATTGTTTGTGCGATGAGTGCCTCAGGCAGTTTTGTTGCTCCAGCTATCATATTTCCGCGGAAACGAATGAAAAATGAGTTAATGGATGGTTCACCTCCACAGGCCTTAGAAATGTGCTCTGATTCGGGTTGTAGCAACACCAGCTTATTCATTGATTGGCTGAAGCATTTCCAAGAACAGGTTCGAGCAGATAAGGAACACCCAGTGTTGCTAATACTGGACAACCATTCGTCCCACCGCTCATTGCAAGCTATAGAATACTGCAAAGACAATTTCACACATTTATTAACCATCCCACCTTATAGCAGCCACAGGCTGCAACCACTGGACCGGTGCTATTTCAAGACGTTGAAAGTTTTCTATGCAGATGAATGTGACCGTTGGCTAACGAATAACCCAGGGCGTCAAATAACACATTTTCAAATAGCCGGATTATTTGGTCGTGCCTATCAACGTTGCTCTACAATGGAGAAAGGGATCAAATCTTTCGAAACATGTAGAATCTATCCAATGAACAAGAACATATTTACTGAAGAGGACTTTCTTCCGTCGTCCGTTACATAAAGGCATGAAAATATAGTAGAACAGAACGAGTCCTCAGATTCTGATCCAGAATTTTCAGTTCCTTTATCTAAAGTGCGTAAGGTTGCCACGGATCAAGTAACTCCAGAAAAACATCAAGGTAGTAAAGGTTCACCTGGAAACAAGTCGACACAGAATATTTCATTAGATGACCTGTATCCTCCTTCTACATCACGTGACTGTACTGAAATCGAGCTAGTGAGTCCACAAAATATTCTACCACTTTCCAGAAGACCAGAACAGAAGAAGACAGGGTCAAAAATCAGAAATTTTTTCAAGCCCTCCGTTCAAAGATAATTTAATTGCGGAAATGAATCAGAAATTAAAAAAGTCGCAAAAACATGTCAAAAAAAACATTAAGGAGATTCTTCAGGGGATTAGTCCTAACTCGGCGAATGGAACAAACAACAGAACACCGAAAAAAATAAGAAAAAAGAAAAAATAAAACTGACGAAATCATTGCTTGTGCTGGTGATATCTTTTAAGACATTTGATGCATCTTTTTTACTAGATTTTTGCAGCTCCACTTTCGCAGCATATATTATGATCTCCTTTTCAAAATTAGAACACAGTTCTTCAGTCTTTCGTCTTTTG
Organism: Psylliodes chrysocephalus; assembly: GCA_927349885.1. NCBI lineage: Eukaryota > Metazoa > Arthropoda > Insecta > Coleoptera > Chrysomelidae > Psylliodes > Psylliodes chrysocephalus. The sequence goes on along the minus strand of OV651817.1, from coordinate 889,866 downwards.
CTTCTCTCACTTGCGTCTTCAAACGATTTGGATGGTCGACCTGGTCGTTTTTGTAAAGCCCCAACGACAGGTATTTGCTTGTGCAGAAGAATACATAGATCCGCCAACAGAAGACTGGATAGAATGTGGGAGCTGTTATAAATGGTGGCACGAGCAATGTACAGCTTATGAAAATAAAGGGCCTTTCATTTGCGATGTTTGCGTTGAGTGAATAGTGATGTAGGAAGTTAGCCCCATACTAACTGAAAATTTGCCCCACTACTTTACTTTTTTAGAATTTTTGTTCCTTTTGTTAATGCATTTGTTATAAATAAATGTTGTTTTATTGTTACACACAGTTGGTTTTTTATTCATGTTAATATATGTGGTCACCAGGTGTATTCAAGTCTTAAATGCGTGGTTTTGCCCCATGCTACTCTAAATATTACAAGTTATAGCTAATTAAAGGTAGAAAAAACTTCAAAGCTACTACTGACAGTCACCAAACACCAAAAAAATTCGTTATCCCTTTATAAAATCCTGCGGTACGCATGCGGATCTATTACTAATCTGCTCGTAGAGTGGGTCACAAAATATTGATCTCAATCACAAAGCTGGATCAGTAATCAGTAATCTAATAGTTTCCATAATCTTTCTGATCCGAGTAAGTTTCCGAAAACGCCTAAAGTTTGAAAACTTTTGTAATTAATTGATTATCTCTAATGACTGGCCTATAAAGCTAGTTTATCAATAACAGTTTTTAAAAATAAAATGATGAAACATGTTTATGATTGATGACCCAGCTAGCACATAACGTTGCCAAGACTTTCGGCGATGTTGCATTAAGGGAACGTAATAACATTACTATACAACGTAAATGCAACGTTCATGAGAAGTTGTTGAGGGAAATCAAAACCTCGCAAAACTTCTATTTGTTATTTACCTAGTTAACCTACCTGTTATGTTAACACAACGTAATAAAGTAATTTGCTAAAAAGAACAAGAACTGTTTATGTCAATTGTCACTTGCCAATGTTTCTTGTCATATGTCATGTTTGTTTTTTTTAATTTGCAGAATTTCTTTTATAATTATTATTAAAAACATTTGAGTAGAAGTGGTAAGGATCCTCTATAAAATAGAAAACTATTTTCTAAACCATTTTCTTCGTTTTAGATTACAATGCCTGTTGTAAATTTTATCAAAATGTCCGGGAATATTTGGATCATATTTTTGTAGTTTTCGACAGAATGAGCTGGAGCTGGTTTATAGAATTATAAAAATGTCCGGAAATATCTGATAACTTTGTTAGAAGCTAGATAGAAGGACTTGGTTTATGAAATTATAAAATGAGGACCTCTAAATACTTGAAATACCTTATGAACGAGATATACAAAACTAAGTTGCCACGTTACTGGTCTATTTAAGGATGTAAGTGGTGGCAGTAATTCCTTTTTCCCTAGCTGGCTCTTAAAATTTAATGATTCGGAGAGTGAAGGTATTAATAAAAGTATATCTAACTGTGATTTGATATAATATCTCTTTTAGCTTATGCACAATTTACCCTGTGGTTTATAATCCCCTACAAATGGTTATTAAAGCTGTTAATGTGTTAATGGTATTGCCGATACGATACAATTTATCTTATGGTCCCCCTTTTAGTACTAGAAGGTGCACAGGTGAGTTTACATGTTTAATTTTTCAAGTTTATCTTAGGAATTATTTTAGGAATTTATCAAAACGAGCCACTACTTCTAAATTTGAAGAAATACTTGTGGCTGAGAAGTTATAAATCTTACTGCAATCAATCTGGTGATCGTTCAGGATGCGGTAATAACTGATGATGGCTTCTGGAGGTGCCAAAGCCTCAGCAAGGGGCTGCAAGTGAATCATAGCTATATAAATTGAGATTCCTATGCATGTCGCTAACATGTGTGTTTTAGGTAATATTTCAGTTCAACAAAAGACCCACTAAGTTATTAGATACATAATTATTCATAAGATAATTACAGTAAATTATAAATAAAGGCCTAAAATAAAATAACACTATTGGTATGTGATTTTAGGGGAGCATGGAGAGGTTGAACTTATCACAGATTTAGGGGCCCTTCTTTTACAAGAAACAAAATCCACAATATGTGATTCCACTTTACTAAGAATGTAACAAACTTCTGGGTAATAATATACTTAATCGAACTAAAAATACATTTTAAAAATATTGTATTTTAGATTTCCTTTGTACCTGAAAACATTCTAAGAATTTTAGAAGCAAAATAAATACTACAGACTTGTCTAAAGAAGAATAGCTATATGACATCTGAAGTTTTATAAAAAGTGAATCTACATGGTCGTCTATATTAAAAAAAAACAACATCAGATTCAAGCAAGTGCCAAACTAGAAGAAAATTTGAGAAAAATCACAGAAGATGTTGATTTTTTTATAAAATCTTCATACTAACTTGGAAATCCATAATTATGCATAAAATTTGTGAAATTCTAAAAAAAAAATTAGAGGTTTTATTTAAAACAACAAAGTAAGACAAAATTACCTAAAAATAAGTGCAACGATTTAAACTTGAGTATATTTTTTTACTTTCTATATAATTTTCTTCAATAATAGTTAAACAAGTAGGTCAATCTCTTTTTTATTCAATATGTAGTTAGAATAAAATAATTTTTGTTCACCTTTGTATAAATAATAAACTAACAAAATAAAAATATATAAATATCTATACAAAAAAAAAAGTTAAAAGGTTTGATTTTAAAAAGATGATATATCTCTGCGAGTACAGGTAAGCAATCTGGAACCTCAGCTATCTCATGATATATATACCTAAGTCATTGTTGCAATCATCTATTATTCACAGATCTAGTTTTTTTGCATCATACAATTGCCATCTTGGAACGTACGTTATATAAATATACTTTTGAACAATCGTTCACTGTTTAAGCCTCTAGTGAACCTTTGCAATATTGATACCTTATTATTACTATTAAGCAAATTTTGTCCAATCGTTCAGTGCTTTATAGGTGGCTTCTACTATACATGTGTAACTGCATTTGTGATATACCTACCTCTACTTTTGTGATATTACTACTTGATTTCAAGAACATTTTAATAATAAATTTATATAAATATTTTGTTTTATTTGAAATTTCCATGTCTCGATTGAGTTTTTACTATACCTCAATTTCAGCCTCTCCGTATTACATTACACAAAGAACAATATAGTGTGTCCATGGATGGACTTAATTATACTTGTAAAAATATTTATTTTAAATTAAAATAAGTTATTTTTCATAATTTCTTAATGTGAATCGAATATATTTAACAAGTAAATTATGAAGAATTACTTTTTTAATTTAAAATAATTATTTTCACAAGTTAAGTCCATCCGTGGACACACTGTATAATGCAGTAGAACTAATTCATATTATAACATCTATAGAAAGTTTCAGAGCAACTTTCAGGGTAAGTACCGTAAAAGTGCTAGTGTGATGTTTTCCGAACTTCACTTTTTAACTTCTGTGAGATGTGCTATAAAAGTCTTGCCGTTGCGGACATTCGGTGGTTGCAGGGATATTAGGGTTACATTAAAAGTACATTGCATGTGAGCTTAAAGAGCCTAAAATTGCAGCTTATTAACGTAGATGGGATGTTTTTGTGCTAGCTGGGGAGATACCTGTAACTGTAAATGTTGATTAAGTGTGCTAAATTCTTTTAAAAATTTTATTTGATTTATGTAAAAAGGTAAAAAACCATTATGAACTAAAATATTCGAAAAAAAATACTTACTTTTTTTATATTGCATAGATCAACATCGCCACATTTTCTCATAGCAGTTCTGATTCCATACAAATCATCTTTCCACATTTTACAAACATTTGGAACCTTAATTTGTATTCCTGAGAACTTGAAAGAGTTACTCAGGAATAAATACAGTTTTGTGAAACTCTAAAACAATTAAAATAATATTGTCACTATGAGTTAAACATTTATTACTTTGGAAATTAATAATGTAGTCCAATTAAATAACGAAAAAAAGCCCCTTCGAGCTTACATTAATTTGTAACTGGATGAAACAAAGTGGACCTTGTGTATTTTGATGTGATCTTTCCGAAAAAAAGAAAAAAAAGATGTAGCTGTTTTTCAATTTGTTTTAAATTAGGAAAACCGGGTTTTCCGGAATTTTCCATGCTAAAAATGCTAATTATCTGGGCAAGTTTTATTCTGATATTAAAAATAAATGCACCAATCGAAGGAGGAGGCAAAAATAGTTCGAAAATCCATTGCAGGTAGTTTTAATGGCGAGTTTCTCGCCGCCAGAAGTGGTTTTACCAAAAAGTTTTTTCGTTTCTTTGATCAGAACCATGAACATGAAATTTGCGATGAATTTGTGGCGAAATTATAAATGTTAGACATATGTGCCCATGAGAGAAGTTGCGTATTTTTTTGTTGGCTCTCAAATAAAGTTAGTCTCGCGGCAAAATCTGCCATAATTTTTCGGGAATTAGCAGGAAACCGGAAGGCGTAGTTTTTTTTAAATTTTTTTCACATGTGATTTTCTCCGGGTTTTTCGAAAACATCTAACAAAAAATATATTTGAAAAAATTAACTGCGCACAAAGACCACAGAGAGCACAAAAAATACTCAGAAAGGTATACTTTAAAAATGTTAGAAAATTAATTCTAAGCCTGAGTGTAAGTTCCAACTTGGTGATAAGTATGGGATCTTTTAACTTTGGGGATCCCATATTGTAAATAATATAGCGGTTGTAAAAGGGTATATATTAATATAATGAAATAGACAATTCCGTAATGACAGAAAATTATATATATGACATTTTTCTTTTTTAATAAATATTAATGCTTGGCAACCGAGGTCGTCAAGTAGATAGATAGGGTGCACTTAAATCCTACCTAGCCCAATCGGATTAGGTGAAGAACAGGCTTGAGATTCTGAAAAATTCGAAGCAGCAATTTTCCTTCGGAATTCGTTGGAGGGGGTCTGTGGTAGTCTAAATTCAAAAAGTTGGGATTCCAAAGTTGTCGTTACCTCCGCCAGCTTGATTTAAAGGGTTATTTTTTGTATCTTGAATAACTCATTTATTTTCAATTTTACACGGAAAATAGTTTTTACAAAAGTTATTTAAAATTAAATTTCCTACAATTCTGCTTTTTTTTTGTACGATCGATTTTTTTCGATTTATACCCGAAAAGAGGGGGTGAATTTTTGGTTATAGAATAACTCGTTTATTTTCAATTTTACGAGAAAAATTGTTATAAACAAAGTTGTTTAAAATTAAATTTCCTACAATTCTGTTTTTTTTTGTACGCTCGATTTTTTTTTATTTATTCCTGAGAAGAGTGGGGGTACTTTAGAAAAAATCGGAATCATATTTGTACCAAATAACATTTTTGAAAATCAGCAAAAAAAAAACAAACAGAAAAAATAATGGTACAACATCAATAATAAACGTGACAATACAATACTTAGGTTCACTCCCACTCTTCTCAGGGATAAATACAAAAAAATCGATCGTACAAAAAAAAACAGAATTGTAGGAAATTTAATTTTAAACAACTTTGTTTATAACAATTTTTCTCGTAAAATTGAAAATAAACGAGTTATTCTATAACCAAAAATTCACCCCCTCTTTTCGGGTATAAATCGAAAAAAATCGATCGTACAAAAAAAAGCAGAATTGTAGGAAATTTAATTTTAAATAACTTTTGTAAAAACTATTTTCCGTGTAAAATTGAAAATAAATGAGTTATTCAAGATACAAAAAATGACCCTTTAAATCAAGATGGCGGAGGTAACGACAACTTTGGAATCCCAACTTTTTGAATTTAGACTACCAGAGACCCCCTCCAACGAATTCCGAAGGAAAATTGCTGCTTCGAATTTTTCAGAATCTAAAATACTAATCCGATTGGGCTAACCTCCCACTAAGCTGCCTTAATAGGTAATATTGATATGTGTGGCATGGGTGTGACATGTATCAATATATTATGAGTTGGAGTTAGTATGTAGTGCTTCCAAGGCATTACAATAAGCTTGTTTTTTGTTCTCTAACATCTGGTTTTCTTCTCGGTTGATGCTCCATCCTCCTTTTTTTGGGCATTGTCAATCGCGGCCTTTTTATGCCTATCCCAGTTTTATAAATAAACTCTTTTCCGTAACGTCGAGCTACGTAATGTTTGCGATACCTCTCACGCAATATAAAACCTGGTTCTAAAAAACTGAAAAAATCATCCCCCCTTTCTTTGCTTACCGTCTGCAGACCTTTCAATCCAGTTGGTCTAATTGGGTTAAGTTTACCCTCTGCAAGTGTCTGATGACATAATAAACACAGGCCAGCGATTTCAACCTGGAAACAAACAAATTATAGCACTTTGATAGAATTTTATTAATTTAGGAACGTACTTACTCAATAAATAATTGCTGAAGAAGTCCGAAAAACCACATGTATACACAGCTTGCTGAAAACGGTTATTAAAAATTTATGCCGATGAACACTATCAAGCGATTCAATTTGTAATAATATGACCGTTTGAAGTTTAAACTTGTCGGATAGCGAACGCCGAGACCATGGCTTTCCTTGATACGACGTGCAGCTAATGTTGCGGTAATTTTATTTTTTGCACAAAACTCAAGAAACGTCTTACAACAAGTCAGTAAAATACAATTTAATACATTTTAGGCCTAATAAATTAGAGTATGTAAGAAATTTAAAACTGGAAATCACAAAAAAATCAAATTACAGAAATACAGTGTATACACGAGTTTTGGATCCCGCATAGCGCGTGTAATGGGACTTTTGTCGGAAGAATTCTACAGCTTAGAAGAAACATACACAGTTTAAACTTTGTGTACACATTTAGAAGACATAAAATTTGGGTTTGCTCAATTTTCAGACCAAAAAACTGAAAATCGTCAATTTTAGGCAACTTTTCTCAAAAACCGTGTTTTTTGGTCGTCACTCAATGAACAGTGGTCAAAAAAATAGATAATATATTTTTGCAGAATTTTTCGTAATGTAATCGTATTCTAAACACAATAGAGTATTAAAAAAAGTTTTGAGTTATTGGGTGCATTTTTGGCATTTTTGTGCCACTTCAAACTTTCGAAAAAAAATTTAATTTTTTTTTAGGGAAAAAAATTTGTTTAATTATTTGATATCTTGGCCAATTATAATCCGATTTTAGTGAAATTCACACACGTATAAGATGTCATATTCAAGAGTAAGCTCTGTAAGTGGCATTAAAAAAGTTTAAATAGTATGGCCGTTATAGGCAAACAATGAAATTAGGCCCGCGGTACACTTTGCCCTTTCGCCATATGCCCACTTTTGGGATTTCTTTTGCCCCCTTCTGGGAATCAATAGTCACATCCCTTATGTTCAAAACGCATTTTTGATTTTTCAAATATCTTAATTTTTACCAAAGGTATGAAGAATTTAGTGTTTGAACGTTTAAAAAATTCAATTTTTCGACCTTCGCTGCCTCAAAATACTAAACAAACTTCAATCGTCCATACCGCGAGAACGGTGCATCGGATCAAAATTTCTCAAGAGACATGAAAATTAGCATTTTTTCTAAGCTTTCAAATGTCGTAAACTGCGTTTTGAAAATATTGATTTATTTCCGACATGCGCCTGCGCAAAATTAAAAAAATTGACAAAATCCAAAATTTCGGCACTTTTGAAAAACTGCTACATTTTGTTTTGCCTTTTTTCGAAAAATTCACCTCAAAATACATAGAATCCATTTTGTTTCATCTAATTACAATTTAATGTAAGCTCAAAACCCGTAATTTAATTCGATTAATGCTAACATTTGTTAATATCAAAACTTCATCAAGACCCACCGAGCACGTTTACCAAAACGAGATTGATTGATAATATACGAGGTAAAAAAAACTCATTAAACTTAAAATGACGTCTCGTTCCTTAAAAAAAACACATATATTTCAGTAAAACCTTTTTATTACTTAAAATTTTCTTTTTGTGGGCTAACACCTACGATAAAAAAGAAGAAAAACTATTAGAATTTAAGGTCTTATTTATCATTACATGAGATGTGCAGGAGAATTCAAAATTATTAAAACTTTTACAGACAATATTTTTTATTTCATTCGAAAACTGACAACTGACTCAAAAATATAATATACAGGGTATAAACAATAAATAATCATGAATGTATTCCAACAGAGACAACAGTTATGTAGTAAAAAATAAAGGATATATACAGAGACTTTCGTTTCCTTCAAACAGTATTTTTTCAAAAATATCCAAGATTTCAAAAATTTTATTGACTTCATTATATAGTACGTACAAGGTGGGCCATCGGTAATGTCTCAGTCTGTAGAGCCAAAATTATTTTCCTATTTAAATCAGTTTCACAGTTATAAAATTAACTAATTAAAAAATTATCTTAAAAATCTTTAAAATTGTTTTAGCTTACCACGATTTTTCTTCCATCAACATCTTGCAATATCCAAATGGATGCATTCATGGCAAATTGCGTTCGGTTAAACTTGAATAATTTGAAAGAAAAGTTAGAAGCGGCCAATTCAGTATTGAAATAGTCTATTCGTAAATTATTGAAAAGGGCTTTATAATCAGTCTAAAATGTACAATTTTTTTCATAAATAAAATATTTTAGAAAGGGTTATTTTCACTTATAATACCACTAGTTTCTAAATTATTTACGAATATTTTGAAAATTGTCCCGAGGTTTAAAATCGTGTATGATGAAAAGTTTCTTGTTATTAATTCAAGATCGTGAGAGATTCGGTAAGAAAATTTCAAATATCTAAAACTAAAATAGCGAAGTAGGCTTTGTAATTGTCAATGAACCTGAACGAACCTCTTTAAATTAACGGAAGTTTATTGTTTATAAAAATGTCTTATAGCGTTTTCGATTCCAGTTAGAGATGCATCAAATCAAACTAGTTTGATTTGACAAGTTAAGTTTGATTTGACTTGAAAAATCAAGTTTTTTTTATAAAAGAATTTGATTTGATTTGAAAATCAATTCGGGAGCTTGATTTAAAATCAAACTTTTTCAAACTGTTTGAAATAGTTTGAAATACGAAAAGTGTACGTACCGGCACCGGCCGTAAAGCTTTCTAAATTTTTTAAGATTACACAATGAGACCTACAGTCTGTTCGCTATACTTACGCGGGTTTCGGATTAAAAATTTTATGAGTATTTCCAGGTAAAAACCCGAAAGTTTGACCTGTTCTTTGGGGAAATATCAACGGGTTAAATGAAATGAAAAATAATGTACAACTTTTTAATTAAATAATAATGGAGAATCTTTTGTATAATTGAGAGCAGGATTAAATTTCCTTATTAATGGAGTCTAATGTGGCTATTATAAACCTAATAATAATTTTATATTACACTTCACACAGAAAATATGGCCTATGTATAATAAGAGGGTTATTTAGCTCAAATAAAATATTTTCTAACATAAAAATTTGTTTCATGTAGAGAATTTCAAATGAAAAATAAAAAAATTGAACTTGCCAACAAAAATGAAAATCAGTCATTATCAAATTTTGAAACGTCGGCCGGGCGCGCTCGCTTCGCTCGCTCTCTTCTGAAGCAGTTAGCAGGTGGGTGAGTAGACGGCAGCATATGTCTTATAGTGTAGATGTAAAAAATGCGCGCTCGGCCGACTACGTGCGCGAATTTCGAAACGTAGGCCGGACGCGCTCGATTCGCTCGTTCTCTTTTATAGTGGTTAGAAGGTGGGTGAGATGACGGCAGCTTAATATATAGTTTCTTGTTGTACACTTTGTATATTAATTTTGAATTATACCTTAACATGTCAAATTTCTTAAATATTTGTTAATTAAAAAATGTTTAAATAACATGGCCATGGTATTCAAATTTATTACCTATTTATTTACTCCTGTAATTTTTTAGATGAGTGTAATTTTCTCTCTCGGTCAAATGATTTTTGAATATCTGAATTACTTTTAAATTTTAAAGTAAGAAAATATTAAACGTCGTAATTTTAAAAAGTGGGTATCGGTGTACGTTTTAAATGTAGCTGAACGTATTTGGGGAATAACGTCACGGCTAACCCAGCAGAAATTATACGAATTCGGCTATCCTCTTTAGTTAATGATAATCGTTGACTTTGGCCGTCAAGTCATATGTTGTCAGATAAATAAATTTCCTTGTTTAAAAAAACTTTAAACACTTTTGGGTAAAGTAATTGAGTTTTTAAAAAGTAAACATTGTTTATTACTTTATAGATGATGTAATATTAATATTCAGTCAATTGTCTATTACAACAATTTAAATAAAATTGGTAATTATTGGGAAGACTCCCTTTAAAATACTATATAAAATGAGAACTTTTAGTGTAACAATTTTTTTTTTTTTTAAATTCTGAGTTCTTAAAATTAATCGAACCCAAAATATCACATTTTTTGCGATTTCCACCGGTGGTGTAATTATAGTTTTTTACATTTATTTTTCATTGATTTGGATTGGAGAAGTTGGCAACACCGCGCATTTGTAATGGCGTCACAGTTTTCAGTATGACAGGACAGATATAATTCTAAAAAGAAGCTTATATAAATGATCCTCAAAATTCCTAAATAATACATAAAAAAGAAAAAAAAAAAGTAAAATATATGGAGTTTCTGCAGATAAATTTGAAGATTACTATCCTTCCTAAAGCCTAAAACGTAAGTTTTAAAAAAAAATTTGGATTATTTAGAAAAGGGCGTCTTCCCAATAATTACCATAATTTATTGTACCTTACCTCACAAAATGTTGGATTTTAATAAAATTGAACTTAATATTATCAAGGCTGTGACTACGTACACGCTGCGACGTGTTTTTAAATTTACATTCCGTACACGTCACAAGGCGTGTTTTTAAAATACAGATTAGACGCACGGCCTCAAACGTGTTCTGTGGTCAAACGTGTGTTATAGATATTGGATAGTGGGTGAGTATTGACTTTTGTTGTTATTGTGAATTGTGAGCTTGTCTTGGTTGTTTTTATCAGAGTTTTTATTAATAATCCTAATAAAATCCTTTATTCCACATGCACGTAGATTAAAGTATATTATCAAAAATACACAATGGTATTAGTGGGACTGCCAAAAATTGATGTGTTTTTCCTAGATTCTGGGTCAAAGAAACTGCTGTTAAAATCTTTTAATGTAGTACTTTGAATTCAAAGAAACTACTGTTAAAATTTAATCTTAAATTGTAGAAGAAATATTGACTGTACCTACTGATATTATTTTTTCTATCTCAAATAGGTGATGCCGTATCCCAAAATAGGTGTACCCCAAATTTTGTACAATTAGGGCTAGCAATTTATGAGATAATTGGCCGTTTCAAGACTTTTGGGCCACTCTGTATATGTATTTAAGTTACTCTTACAACGGCGGCGTGTATGCAATTTATTTCTTAATACACGTCCCAGCGTGTACTTAAAACTCACTTAAAACCATGCCGCGGCGTGTACGTAGTCACAGCCTATTATCAATACATTTTATTTTTATTATCAACTGGTTTTACAAATTATTAAGTAAAACGTTAATATTTGCGTTAAAATAAATTTATATGTTTATAATACAGT